>VYZW01015434.1:3196-95528 GCA_013401315.1 Balaeniceps rex
CCCGCTCCTTCTGCCCCTCCCCCCGGCCCCCTTCCTTCTTCGCCGGCGCGCGCCGATTAGCATAATAATGCCCCCCCTCCCCTTTCTCCCCTGCTGGCCAATGGGAACCCAGGAAGCGCCGCCAGCTGCCGGCGCCGCAGCCGCGCGGGCTATAAATAGGGCGGCCGGCGGGCTGCTGCCTTAGAGTGCTTGGGGAGTGTGCGACGGGGAGACGCTGGGAGCCGTCGCTGGCCGCCGTCGCTGGCCGCCGTCGCTGGCCGCCGTGCTGTGGGGACCCGCTGCTATGACTCTGGAGGAGATCCACGGACAGGAGCCTGTGCCTGTGGGCCACGACTGGTACGTCTGCGGGGCGGCGGTGACGGGTAGTGCGGGCGCGCTGCGGTGGGGGGCGAGGGGAGCGGGGCGGCCGTTGGGGACGGTTGCGGCGCCGCGCTGACTCTGCCCTCTCCCGGCGCGCAGGATGCAGGGCGCCGGCAAGGCCCTCCACGAGCTGCTGGTGTCGGCGCAGCGCCGCGGCTGCCTCACCGCCGGCGTCTACGAGTCGGCCAAGCTGATGAATGTGTAAGTACGGCGTGCGGGGGCCGCCCGGCGGGGCGCGGGGTCTTCGGGGCCGGCCGGAGCTGGCCGCGGGGCTCAACGCACTGCTCGCCTTTTGCAGTGATCCCGACAATGTCGCTTTCTGTGTGCTGGCCACGGACGAGGAGGACGAGGGGGACATTGCCCTGCAGATCCACTTCACCCTGATCCAGGCCTTCTGCTGCGAGAATGACATTGACATTGTGCGGGTGAACGACGTGGCCAAGCTGGCTGCCATCGTGGGCCCCAGCGAGGAGTCTGGGGAGCCGCGGGACCTCCACTGCATCCTCATCACGGTGGGTGTCCCGCAGGAGGCGAGCAGTGCTCGGTGTGCTGTCCTCCGGGGCTGTGCTTGTGCTACCGGCTTCTGCAGAGGATGCTTAGAGCCTTTCAGGGGCGGCCCCGTGTTCCAACGGTGGTCAGATCCTCTTCTGGGCAAAGAAAGGGGGCTTGGGACATGCTGTACAGCAAGTCAGCTGAGTAGTGGTAGAAGGCTACACTGCTTGTAACTGTGGATTTCCTCTTTTGTCCACAAGGGTAGCATCTCTGCTTCCTGCTTTCTCTGTGTCAGGACAGAAACCATCTGAAAATGCCTTGCTTCCTAAACTAATGTTTCTGTAAATATTGTGATGACCTCAGCTGGCGGGCAGTACTCATGGTGTGCAACTTTTCTTTCTGGCAGAACCCGAATGAAGATGGCTGGAAGGACCCAGCTCTAGAAAAACTGAACTCGTTTTGTGAAGAGAGCCGAAATGTCAATGATTGGGTGCCAACTATCACCTTGCCTGAGTGATGGTGACCCAGTGCACTGGGGAGGCTGAAACCTTTGTTGCATTCTCAACGTGGCATGGGTTCACCAAAGTGTGCAACAAGTTGCTGATTCCATGGATTAGCCTGGTCAAGAGACTGGATTAAAGTCACTCAGACTGGCATGCAGTGGGCTCTTACGGAGGAGAAAGAGGAGAACAGCTCGCCTCACCAGTGAGCCTCAGTAGGCTGCAACCGTGGAGGGGCTGACATACCATGGAACTGAAAGAAGTATTGCAAGTTTCCTGGTCAAGTGGAGCTGTTTCAGAAGGCAGAGAGAAAGTTGGGGGAAGTGGGCCAAAACTTTCCAGAAGGACTGGACAGAGTACTGTAACTAGGAACTATCAGCGCTGTCTACAAAACACAGAGAAGACAGTTTCAATATTTGATGGACCACTAGGGACTGGTTACTAAGATGAATATAGAGACTCCAAAGCGGAAAGACTTCAACAGGCCTCTTGGGTCACTCTGCAGAACTGGTTTAATAATGCAATAATTTTTACTGAAGTATTTGCTGCTATTGAAGCTTTCATAATAAATTTTTGACAATTAATTTCTGGGAGTGTCTTGCTTACTGGGTGGGGAAGCATGTCATTGAAATACCACTGATGTTTTGCTTGTGTGCTGTAGTCAAAGGTATATTCCACAGTAATGGAGCTATTGCTCAAATACTTTCTCTCCTGGGCCAGCTGAATGGAGGGCTGTGCTGTCCAAGTTGATAATTCAACCTTTCACCCTCTTACAACAGCTGCTTATCGCAACAGCTTGCAAGACTAGGGAGCTGCATGCTTAATGAGCTCACTTATTGTAATAGGTGGTCTTTGTAGTCTACTGATGGAACACAATACATGTTAGAAACATGGATTTTTTCGGAATACAGACCTCCAGTAAATTGCATCATTAGTTCTTAAATATGACTTAGTAAGACTCATTCAGAGCTGCAGTGTTCCCACTTGACAGAAGCAGCTTAAACATGATGGGGGGGCTGCAAACTCCTTAGATGTCAAATACATTTAACATTTGCTTTGATTAGAATGACATCGTTAAATCTAAAACTAGCTAATAGTGAATAAACATCACATCTGCCACAAGCTGCTCTCTGATTGCCATATGCTGTAACAATAGAAGCTGTCACTCCAGAAGCCAATTTTGCAAAACCTAATTGCATGACAACACCAAATTAAGTCCAAAACAATTTAAGGATGGTGTGGCCTTTTTTTAGAGATCCTGTCATGGAAAGTTAATATGGGCAGGCTGATTTTGCCCTATGTTAAAAGGGAAAATATCACCCCATTTCTGTGCACAATCTGTGTGTGTGCTCCAGGACTTGACATTAAAATGGGGTAGTAATGATCCCTTCTCCAGAGAGCAAGAAAGCTAAGCTACTCACTTCCTCTATAGACACTAAAAATACTCAGTTATCACCATTACATTTCCTCTAGGCTGGCTTGCAGTGATTGACAGTAGCACTTGCTGAAAAGTGGTCATTTCTACATGGGGTGTCTTGAACAGTTGCAGTTTCTGGGAAGCTGCTTGCTCTCGGTTTCATTGTTCCTGATAAGGGAAGTTTGAATTCAGCTCCAGCATTCCTGGAACATGCTCCCTTGTACAGGAGGTATCTAGCACTGCTTGGCCCTTTTTACTGTGTCATGAGAGGCTGCAGGATGGCAGCATAACCGGAGTTTAGGCTGAAGGAAAAACTATAGGGGCCCCAGACCTCTGCAAGTATTCCTTCTTGCTCTTAAGACACGGGAGTTTCTGCGCAGCCTGTTTTTCAACTTAACCTGCACCCATCAACTGGTGTGTGCTCTAGGACTTTGAGAAAAGTCACATGGAGGAGCTAAGAGAATAAACAGCTTTGGCAGCTGTGATAACAGAACTGCCTATTGATACATAGAAAATATCAAGTTTTTTATTATACATGTTTATATTTTTCCCCTAGCAAATGCAGGTTTCTTCATTTTCAATGGTTTTACAGCTGAGAAACATATTTCTGTTCTTTGCTTGGGGCCTAATCAGTACTCAGAGCCAAGAACAGATTAAAGTAAACTGTCCCGAAATCAACTTTTATGTAAAGTGTAAGCAGTACTTTCCAGCCTTGAGTGGTTTAAACAAAAGCCTGAGAAGATCGAAGGAAGTTGTCAAGCATGCACACAATTACATATACAATTGAAGTATAGCAGAGAAGAAGTGCGACCAATTTGTTGGCTGAGACAGTAGGCATAAATAGTTGTACCTGCTAGGAACTGTAACTTTCCAGCTTTTGTGGAAGAAATACATTATGCAGCAAACAATGAAATTAATGAGGCAACACCAAAATACCCTTGTGAGGATGTTGCCTCTAGGCCCTTAGAAGACGGGAGGCTGACCTTCGCCTCCCCAGCAGCCTTGTGAAGCTGTAAGCCGTGCCATGAGAGGTACACAATTTCATATTTTAGTGACCCATACAATTCTCCTGAAATCCCTTCTGGCTCAATGCAGATACACGGTAACGCAACTAGCATTAAACTGAGTTAGCCTGCAAATGTTATTAATACAGCATTGCAACCAAAGGCAGCTGTAACTTGCAAGTTATGTGCTGCTGCAAATATCTGTAATGATCAACACTACTTAATGTAGCAAAAATTCAGCAGCTGGTATCTACTGATACAAGTAGACTTCATCTTTACGTGCTCAGATATATAACTGTGCAAGGAGCAACTATACAGTTGTTAAAGATAGACAGTAGACTTGGGTATTACTGAGCGTGGTGGGGACAGCTGGTCAGGAGGTGTTGGCTGCCTCACCAGATGTCCAGGGTGTTTTGTCAGGTATCTGGGGGATCTGGAGGGTGGGGACAGTAACCTCTTGTGCCTGGGAGCAGTGTGCCCAGCGTACCTCGCCTTCCCAGGAAACAGAAGTGCCCAGGACAGGGACACTATGGGTTTGCAGGGCTGGCAAGGACTGCAGGGAGCTCTGCCACAGTGCCTACATCCCAGCCGTGCTGCGTGGTCTTCACAGGCTGGCTTGCTTTGTGCCACAGTGGGCCACATCAGGGGGCTCTGGGGAGGAGACTGAGGTTGATAGTTATTAATAATAAATAAAGGTGGTTCACCAGGACATGAACCAGCCTAGTGATGCAGCAGGAGGTGCAGGACACGGCGTGGAGTCACAGAGTGGTGGTGGTTCTGGCTCTGCTTCTGAAGGTCTGCTTTCCATCAAGCCCTTCACTTGTGTGCCACGAGGTGATCAGAACTGTCTATTTCAATATTATAATCATAGACATTTATGTTGTGCTGTCTATACCTCTAAGCACATTTTTTTAATGAAGTGACGTATAAAGTTTCATTTAAAATTTTTTTGAGCAATGGGTTTACATTTCCCTGCCTGGGTATCTATTTCACCATCTAATAGTGCTGACTGACAGGAATTTCCCCTCGTATGCTGTTTCCTTCTCTTAATGCATTTTCTTCCTGTTATACTTCTGTGCATCTCTTTACTTTTCTCTCTCTTGTGGTTGTAGATGATGATCTTTTCTTTAGAGACCTGATTCTTCTAGTATATGCTATGTTGTGTTAACTGCCTTATCGTCTTAATTGGGATATATATATATGCATACTGGCACACAGGACACAGTTGTTGTAAACAATGCTTCCTCTTTGCTGTTGAGTCAGAAATACAAAAAGGAAGATAATAATAATAATAAGTATATTAGAAAGAGGCAGGCAAGCTGCTGCACAGAATAATGTTTGCATGAAATCTGTGCATATGCGAGACGATCTGCTCAAACAGCGTTTATAGCACTGGATGCTCAGGGAAGGAACGCTGACATGCCCTCTTTGCAGCCTTAGAGTTCTGCAAACTGGTGGAGTTTTAGTCATAGGTGGAGGCTGTTTGAATTTACGTATGTTCTGCAAGGAAACTATCTCTGCAAAAATGCTAGTGGCAGAAACATGCCTTAGCACCACTGTCTGACACGCAAGGGAGACCTGGCTCATGTCAGCAAATCTATTAACTCCAGCTATCAGATCCCGTGTCATCAGGAGGAAAGAGCAGTGTGTGCCCACGTTAAACCATGGCAAGTCTACAGACAGTATATTACTAGTGGAAGCAAATGTTGTCACATGTGTGAGCAAGAGAAATGTGTGGAGAAGGATGTGTGACTATTGTATTCCTTGTACGGACACACATTGCAGGCAGCTGTGCTCATGACTATGTATCCCCAGGACCTCAACATTGCAAAGCTGCAGTGGGAGAAACCGAGTTTGGTGGAGGGATGGAGCTGTACAGGCAGTACATGCACCTCACCAGAGCCATTCTTTCTACATTTTTTTATGAAAACAGCTTCTCATTCCTGCTCATTCCTTATCCATTTCATCATGGCAGGTATGATTTGCTCACTTTGTAAAGTCTGAACATGCAATGATAGGATATTGGAAAAGCTGAGTTAATACTTAGTGTGTAATTATTTCATACTGAATGAGTGAATACTCCTATTATTCTTCATTGTTCTGCAGTAAGATATCCTTATACACAGCATTCAGAATATTGGAGTGCATGTGAAGTATTAATGTGAATGTATTGGTATGTTTAAAAGTATAATCACATCTCAGACATAACAGTTGTAGTGGCTACACAATCTGCTCCAATCTTCCACTGCATACAATTGGCATATGATTATTTTGCCATACTTATTTTCTGATTTTTATGAGTGGAAAGAACACAAAATTATTTTCTTCTGTGTGTCTAATCGTCTCTGTAGAGCTGACTTTACTTTGAAATCATGACTTTGGAAAGTTAGTATGAGTGCACACTGCTGATTCAAAACTAGTTTGTGCAACTGCTCTTTTTTTTTTTCCTCTGTATTGGAGAGCTAGCTATAGACGTATAACAAGAGGTTTACTGGCTGATTTAATATTTCCTGCATGCTACAGCTGATGAGAAAAAAGCCACCCTTTTTTTGAGAAAAGCTGTTGTAACTCCCTGTAGAAAGTCCCACATGCTATTGCATGAATAGTGATAAAATTTAACAAAGAACACCCAAGATTAATTTCAATATCAGGAGCGATTTTTACTGTCCCACCACACCATGAAGTTAAGAATTTTCAAAGCAGTGAATCTAAGGTTTGCTTCCTACCCCCTGTTTTGGAGCACCTCAGCTATAGCAGCCTAGCTTTCACACCCTACTGAAGCCAGTAGGAAGCAATGGTGCTTAGTAATTTCTGTTTAAATGCCTAAACAAGCAACTAAGGCCCAAAGTTTCAAATGTGGCTTCCAGAAACAAGGCACCTCAATTAGATACCTGCTGGGTACATTCAGATGCCTATATGCTCAGCTGGGAGCCCAGAGTCAAAACTTTCCAACCAATGAGCTTATTTAGCTGCATAGCCGTAAACTTACGTACCAGACTTCAGGCTTTACTCTTCTGCTTAAGAATGTGTAGCATAGGGCACCGCTGTGTAAGTGTTCTAGCTTGGATCGGTCGAGTGGCTGAAATGAATCTGTGGATCTTTGCCTGCTAACCTGCTTTGGTTCACAGGGCAGAACAGAGCGGGAGCATGCAAACAGGATTTGTCTTGGAAGAAACCAAGCCAGAAGACGTACTCTAAGGGACCGCCTAATGCTTTCCAGCTGCTATTGGGCATTCAGTTCACGGGACCACACTTGAGGTACGTACATCACAATTATTTGCTGATTAAGAATAAATAGGCAAGTCTTGGCAATAAAAGAGGAGAAATACATTGGCCTGCTTTTCACAAAAGAAGAGATTTTAGTATAATATACATACCAATTTGTTTTAAACAATTGCATGCTCTTGAATTAACAGGGTTAAAAATCTGCTTTGGCAGCAGCTTGCTGAACTTAATTGTTTCTGAGTCAAGAACGATGAATGGGACTATTTCTAGAAGTGGTTGCCAAAGATTTTCTTTTGGTAGTAGACCAGCACTTCCCAACTGGCGGCATTGGGACAGCTTTGCCTGGCCCATTGCCTTTGTGCCTGAGGAGCAGGTGGCTCCACAGGCCATGCATGGTGATCCTGCCCCACTGCCATGCCACCCCACAGGACAGCCGGGGCACTGTGTGGGTCACGGGCCACCCAAAGCCGTCTCCACCTTGGGACAGCCCCCCCCAACAGGGGCTGTCTCCAACATGGAACCTGTCCTCTTCAGTTGCCACTCATTATGCGGCTGGACCTTCTTTGTAGGTATAGTGGTACGCAATACTTGCAGATGATTTCCAGACGACATAAAGATGAGTAGGACTGTACCTCAAGAGAAAATATTACATCGAGATCTGAATCACTGGATTAAATTGTTACAATGTCACAAAACATTTTTTTAATATAGATAAGTGCAAGGTGATGCATCTTCTTGCATTGTAGGAGATGATAGCTACTGAATGGGAGACTATGAAATCTTACACTAGTGCCAGTATCTATTGCTGTTGTACAATTTTTCTGTGCTTTAGTTTGCCTATGTGAAAAGCAAACTCCTTACTTTAGGCTGTTTTTCTGCATGTAAGAGTTGATGCATCAAAAAAATGCATACTGTCATTATAGGTGGTTTCATGCTGTTGAAGGCACGTTGAGCAATGAAGTGCAAGCTAGTTGGATGCAGTTAAAAATAGGAGGATGGTAAAGCACTTCACTTTTTCCAAAGGATCAGTTGTATCCTTCACTGATACAGATGTTCTCTACCTTCTATACTGCCCCATTTCTGTAGCACTATAAAGTCCTTCAAATACACTGCTGAAGAAGAAAGCAACAAGAAGCACTGCATGGTTTGTACTAAATGACTGTGTTACTGGCACGCTACCCCTCCTGGAGTGCTGCAGAGGAATGATGGATGGACTACGCACAGCCTGTGCTGTCTGGGGTGGGAAGCGGTCACCCCCACTGGAGCTGGGCTCAGCCTTGCACAAGTCACTGCCTCACCGAGTCAGACTGAATCGCACAAGTTTAAAAGCAGGTGCTTGGTTGTGCTTTGGGGCCATGGGTAATAGAAGCACGCTCTCTGCCTGTTAAAGGTGATGACAAAAATTGTGCCAGGTTTCTCTAACCACCTGGCTAGCAAGTGTAATTTAAAGCAAAGGTAGACTGCATGGCTCTCTGAAAAGAAGCATTTTCCAATCCAGAATCTGTTTTCTTGATGTAAACAGATTTTTAAAAGTGCTGTTTGCTTTTATAATATCTAAACCAGCTTAAAAGTGCATAGCCATTCTGCATGGCCTGTAACACATGTGAGAATATTGTTTAATTGGGAAGGATGTCATGTTTGTATCCCTATGCTAAGGTACCTTCTCAATTTTATAAGGTTTTCTTCACTTCAAGATATGTGCAATATGTGAAAAAATTCCTAATTTAGAGCTAAATCCTGAGAAGCACTAAAGGAGGTGGGTGGCTAAATTAAATAAATAGATAAATAGTGCGAGCGATGAACCATGATAGTTGTACTCGTAAAATAATTCAGACGTATTTCCCAAAGAGACATAATGCATTTACGTAAACAGAGTACATGTATCCTTGTGGTGTGTATCCAAAAGAGTATCTCACCCTTAAGCATCACTGCATATATATACAGGAAGGAGGTGCAGAATGATTCAAACCTGACACTATATAAATAGCGTTGTATTTTGTCTCTGTGTGCTCTTCTCCATCTTTTGTCAGAAGATAAATTACCACTGGAACACTGCTGCAGAATGGAATTCCCTGGCTTGCCACTTTCTGCAAGCTTGCCTTTTTTAATAGGAAAAATAAACCAACAAACAAACTTGATATTATGCTATGAAGGCCTGGCTGTGTTACACACTTCCCATGGGGCAGGTCACTTAGTGGAAAAACAACAGCAACACCCGGAGAACTATGCGAGGGGTTTCTGAACTCTTGTACCTCCTCCACCCCTACTTCTCCCATGGGGTCTGTGCTGCTCAATAATTGTCAATTCACTGGTATCAAGGGCTCATGACCTGGCATCTGAGGTGCAGGAGCTGATGAGGTAGCACCAAATTTATTCAAGCAAGAAGGGAGTTGTGCAAGAGCTTGTCTTGCAAAGCAGCTAAAGCCAACGCAGCATGGTGCTTTTCAAAGCAATGATATAATACAGTTTTGACATCCTAATTACTCCATATCTAACCAATAAGAAATACATGCTGCTCTGTACCTGGTTTCCCAGAGGAGCTAAGTGGTGCTTTACCTAGCCTGAATGTGGAAGCAGTAGAAACTGCCTTTTGAGGAAACACAACTGGAGAGATAGGGCTGAGTGGAAGGCATCAGGTGTGGAAACGGTCACTGGAATTTGGTGGCAGGAGGAGGTGTCCTATACCTACGACTACAGCACTGAATCCCCTATACAGAGCTCCACACTGATTTTTTGAACCAGCTGGCTCCAGAAAATTCTCTCCGGAGAAAGGAGTTCTAGATGCTTCGGCTGTAGAAACAGCATCAGGCAGCATGCACAATCAGCCGTTAAGATACACACATCCAGAGGAAACCAGGCTCCAGAGCTCATGGATGTTGTAACAGCCCTGCTGCATCATGTACGTTACAGGTGATCATCCGCATGGAACGGAAGGCTAACATGATGCTTTGTTTACGAGGTAAACATTTGACTGGCCTTGCTGTACCTTTACCTGAATTACTAATAACTTACTGTGGTGTGTCGTTTAAAGCAAATTGCAGTGTTAATTATGATAATAAGCCCATGCAGGCCAGATGCAGGAGGACTCTGCGGAGAAGATGCTGGAACACGCTCTGCTCCCAGAAGTGCTGACGTTACTGCTCAAGCCTCGGCTGGTTAAGGACATTTTGCAAGAACTGGTTCCCCACCTCCCAAACCTGCATTTCTCCCCCTTAGGCCCACATCCTTTACGGCTGCCTCTGCAGAGCCCTCAGCTGCAGACGTATCTGTGCAGCTTCCCTGAGCAGAAGCGAGCTGCTCCAGGCTTTCCGGGGGCCTGTCTATAAGGTTTGGTTACCCTCTTGAGGTTTCTACAGTGCTTCTTTGACAGGGGCTGCAGTAAAAGCAGGATAAGGTAGCAAATATGTCACCGGCTGTTGCTCTCTAATGCCCAAGGTGCAGTGGCTGCAGCGGTGTTTCAGCCCCAGGAAATGCAAGGTGGCTGAGCCACCCAGCCCACCTGCTCTCTTGCCCCAGGGGAAGGGGCTTCCTCCTTGCCCCAGCCTCACAGAGCTCCCCATCACCCAGCTGATTTATCTACACTGAGCCAACCGCTTATCTGCTGAAAGCATAACGTGGACAGGTTCCCCACAATTGTCTGAAGCTACAGGGAAAATCAGAAGACTATGGGAAAACTTAAAAAGCTGCAGTTCTTTCCACAAGCTGGAGACAATATTTCTTTTTCTGGTAAGTGCAGAAGAAAGCAGCCACCTGAGTCAGCTTTCACAGTAATATGCTAGTCTGCCACGGGCATATTGTTTACTGCAATGAAAACTGAATATAGCCCACAATTGTGGTTACCAAATACACTTACATAAAGCCTTTCAGAGCAACAGCACATCAGCTGGTAGGGGCTGCTACTAGAAACTAAGGTTTCTTTGTTTCTTAGCAGCAGATGATTTCCTCTCCTAGGGCAATTATGTAGCCTAATTGCCTGTAATAATCATCCCTGCTAAAAGTGTGCTAATGCCAGCCCTTCTCCTTATTGCAGAGAGTGTCTCCTTACCAACTTTCTGCTTCCAAGTACCAGAGATGGGCTCCACACATTTAGAAAACACAAGTAATGTTGAAGAACGTAGGATTTTATTATCTGAAGACCTTCACTGATGCTGTTATTGGTGCCTAAGCTGTTATTAAAAAAAAAAAATTAAGAAAAAGAAAAAAAAGATGTTATTTCTGAAATGTGACCTATTCCTAAAAAATTCATTGTCCTTACAGTTGTTTGGGGTGTATTTTTATTTTTAACAGTTCTTTGTATTTATTCTTTTTCTATGATACCAGTTAGATGTACTAATGCTAGACTCTGCTGTGCTGCATTACAACAATTTTTAAAAGTAAATTGGAAAAATCACAAAAAAGTCATAAGGTATACTCTACATTGGCAGGACGGATTAGGTAATATAACAAATCTTTGTCACTATCGACTTTTGTGGTTTCATTTAGATGTTATCAGTGCTTTCTTCCTAGCAGATAATGTTGTAGCAATACATTATCATTCAAAAATATGTTTTACAGTACTTGTATATGTGAACAGAGAGCAATGTAGCTTGATTTTTAGGCAAAGTTCAGCAAAGTACATAACCATACAGGCTCAGAACAAAGGTCCATCCAGCCTAATATCTTTTTTCTGTCAGTAGCCAAGAACAAGATGTCTAGAGAAAAGTACCAGAAAAGGGCAAGCACATAGGGATTCTTCCTCTATCCAATACTCTTAAGGAACTTACAGTCCTGGGACGTTCTGTGCCTAGCGCTGTGGCACGAATATATATTTTCAACCTACCCTGCTTAGAGGCCAAATCCTTAAAATTCAGGTACTGGCAGTAGGTACATGGCAAGTGCACAGGCAGGTCAAAAGCATAACAAAAAAGTCCCTGAAGCAGGACTGTACCCCCAGAAATACAGAAAAAGAGATTTCCCAGAAGTTTAGACATGAAGTGTATGAAGATGTCCAAGAAGGGGGTTGTTCAGCTCCCTGCAGTCTGCTTCCATAGATCCTCTCTTCATTAGAAAAGTGGAAGGGGAAGCTACATACTCTGCTTTTAAAGGCAGAGATATCATTGCAAGGGTCCAGTGATCACGCCTATGAGTATGCCTTTTCCATGAGAGGAGCACATGCCTTTACTGTTAATTTTGTCTGGAAGGAAGGCCTTTTAAGTCATATTTTAGAACTCAGGGCAGGCTATAGTGCTTACTAAGGAAAAATGATTGCAGTTCAATGTATGCATTTGATAGTCATACTTTGATAATTATTTCATGCCTGTTATTGCCACTGAAGTCAAAAAAGGCAAACATTAACAGCCTCATTACTGCCAAAGATGAGTAATAAGGTTTGGTGGTATCTGATTAATGCGGGAGCACTTTGTTGTAACTTAAAATACAGGAAAAGAGACAAATTAAGTTTATTTGGAGGAACATCTGCCATGAAAGTAGAAATTATAACCAGCAACTCTTCACAGACACTGGAAGTGAAGTTCTACGTGTGGGTCAGAAAGAGGTTATTTATAGAATCATAGAATCATTTAGGTTGGAAAAGGCCCTTAAGATCATCAAGTCCAACTGTTAGCCTAACACCACCAAGTCCACCACTAAACCTTATGGCATGATTGGGCAGGGAGAGGTCTCTGTGAAAAGCTGTATACCATGACCAGGATGTGGGCGTGTTCAGAGAAGAGGTATAAATTCCTTGTAATTTGAAAATTGAACAAAAATAAGAGATGTTGGTTCCTGAGGCGGCAAAATTTCCTTCCCTTCCTGTGAAAGTGCTCCCCCATGCTCTCCCTTATGTCCAGCACAGTGATATGCCAGTCCAGGGGCTTTCCAGTGTCATCTAATTTCATTGAAGAGCCCCAGGGATGCAGGCTTTACACTACCTAAAAGTCACTTTGTCAAGGTGGCCAACCAGGTTGGCTCTCAGCCTACCTTGCCTACTGAACTGTCTCAATAGGGTTGTATCCAGACAAGCATTAGGACCTCTGATAGTGATAGGACAGAGGACAGGGGAGTCTTTAAAGGCAAAGGCTGCGACTTGTTTCCTGAATTCTGAACTGAACCTGTGGACCTGAGCAAAGACACAGGAAGGCAGCCATTGTCTGAAACCAAAATTAAGGGTTACCTGCAGCAAAGTGCCATCTCTATTAGTTCCCAAGAAATGCTTTCATCTTTAGGTATTTAGCTAAGACAGTATTATTTTATATAGCCCAGGTGTTGGTAAGTAAGCAGGGAGCCCAGAGTATTCAGGAGTCCCAAGCTGAGGAGTCAACAGCCGACAAAATTACGTCAAATAGAGCTGAGTAAACCTGAAGGGTTTTTTCCTTCCGCCCAAATCATACAACAGAGCCAAGGTTATTTTAGGGCCTATCACTTTACATGTACATGAACACTAGTCATATTAGTCATCGCTATGTGGCTTGAAGAGAGATGTGGATGAAACTAAACAAGAGTAAACTCTAAGTTGGCCCTTTTGTTGTCGCAAATTCTCCCAAACAGAAAGTCTTGCCCTTTCTCCAGGGAGATTTCATTGCCTGACCATTGTTTTTCAGGCATAAGCAGAACAGGTCTGGACATTGAAACCACTGACTTTTGCACACCCCTGAGAGGAGCAGAAAATCCAGCACAGATTAGAAGAACCTTCCCTCTGCATAAGGTGCTGCTCATTATCAGGAACATGCAATGACACTGGAGAAATATTAAATTTTGCAGAAGCTGAAGGAATCATGGGGCCTCTGTTTATGGATGTATTTATATAGCAGGGTATTGTTACAGAGTGAAAACTCAGAAAGAAAGAGCAGCCACTGAAAGCAGCTTTGCAAACTGCCACCCTTACATAATTCACAGAGAGCGTGCTGCTGCTGAAAAAGGAGCGAAGCTGTGCTTAAATTTAATAGGAAGCTGTAAACACTGGGCCAAACTGCCTTGGTGGTAGCTCTGTCCAATTCAATGGGATGAGATGAGGGCTAAATTTGGCATCCTGGGAGGCTGCATGGATGCTGTGGAGTCTTGAGAGATTTATCCCATCCTTGACTTCCCCCTCCATTTGTATGATAATGAGAACTGCGACCTCCAGACTGCTTTATGAGCATCATGCCAGTGCAGGCCATGTCACTGAAGGATCTGAAACACCCCGTACCTATGCTTAGCTGGATACCCTTTTGCAAGGTGTGGGCACAGTGTAGCCAAGACATGTCCCTGTTTATTGGGTAGGATAAAAAAATCTCACAGCGTGTTACCTTATGGTTTAGTTGTCTTCAGCTTTACTTAGCTTCTACTCCTCCCGGAAACTGTTTCTGTGTTTACTTTTGCTATGTACTTTTAATTAGAGACAACACCTAGGTCTTAATGTTGAAATATTAGATTCCCTTATGGAAGCATTTTGTGCAGCTCGCTTCAAAAAGCAAAGCAGAATGAGAAAACCCACCTTCATTGGCACCCACTGATTTTTCTACACAATGTGTGAAAGAGGAAATAGGGAAGTGGTTTTTCTGATTTTACAGCTGGACTCGTACACACCTTTTTGTAGGAGAAGAAATACTGCTCTTCCAAGACATACAGTCTGCCCTTTCTACCTCAATGAGGACTACATTGTGCGCTCTTACAGTTTTTTGAGCACATGCGGGGGACTGAAGCTCAGCGTGGCACCAGTGCTGGGTACTCTGCATGCCTGCACAGTTACCTCAGCCGCTGCCCTCTCTCTCGCTCTCCCCTCAGCAAGGATGATTAGCCAACGCGTGTATCTATCTCGTAAGCATGCGGGTTGTCGCTCCAACTATGCACACTCACCCACACACACAGTCACGCAGGCTGAAAAAGACAAAAGCATGTTTTGCTGGCATGGCAGTAATGCAGCCAAAATTAAAAATGAAACAGGGGAGAGACATAAAACTGAAATGTAACAATTGCGTATGTCCTAGCAGTTCACAATTTTCTTCAAAGAGCTTGCAAACTCTTTAATAGATGTGACCCCTGCAAGATGAACCAGCCACTGAGTTTGGGAAGCTGTTTATCTATAAACTTAGGGATGGTTTACTTACTCTTCACAAAAGACAAGTCTCGTGCAGACCTGCCCTGTGTGCTGCGCGCCGCGCGAAGTCCGAGGGCTGAGGATCAGCGCAGGCTGCGACGGATGCCAAGGGCGGCCAGGGAAGCCTGACAGCCGGGGTGAGCCGCTCGGCTGCGAGGTGATGCTCCTTTGTTTAGATCTCTTTAAATTAGGGCATGCTGGAAAGGCTCGCAGAGTTGGTTATTATTATTTGTCCCCTGCTCAGAATCTGGCCCCTGTGTTACTTATTAGCTGTGTACAGAGGGATATTCTACCGACACAGAAAGGACTTTGTTCTCCAAAGGTTTTACAAGACCTGGCAAGGGGACAATGTCCTGGCAAGTCTTAGTAAAATGTAGATAATTTTAATTCCACCATTGTGTTTTCCTAAGGATATTTCTGTACTTTTTCTTCCTGTGAAACTCTGGATAGGATATCTTTCTCTAGTGCCTTGGAAGAGAACTGTAGTGAATGACACTTGTTATCTGGCTTGCCCAAAGAGTGTGGATGCCGTGAAAAGAGCTTCTGCACCCAGGCTGAGTTTGGCTTTCTGAGCATTCCTGGCAAAACCCTGGGTCACCACAACCTTTTCTGCAGAAATAGAGTTCCGTGGGCCAAAAACATTGGCCATATTCTCTTTAGGCTAATCTGAAGCCAAAGGCAAGGTGACCTTTCTTGCAAAACTGGCTGCTTAGCGGATGTTGCCTGCAGGCCAAGGTCTGGAGCTCATTTTAAATTTTTCATCTCTGGGTTTGAAGCCTTGCATCAGCAGAACTGGAGACAGCATTTCAGAGCATTTCAGCATTCTTGCAGAGCCTGATACCCTTCAGTAACTACCCTCTGTGAAAAAGGATTAAAGCTTTTTGCCTTAAAGAAGAGAGTGGTGGGTCTGCAGTTATTTTAAGGATGGGCCTGATTCAATAGTTCATCTTAAGGAAGGAGAAATGAGGAAAATATCTTCTTCATGTTCTGTCTTTTGACATGTTGAGGTGCACGACATCTTAAGCTTTTAAACTAGATTGTGGGGGGGAAAAAGCTATTGGGTGTAGTTAGAAATTAATTTTGTTTATGGGTTCACTTCACCTTAGAAAGAAAGTCAAATTTAGATCCAGAATACCTGTCTCTAACATTGCAGGCCTACAGTTTCTGTAATATCTCTTTAAAATTTCACTATAAAAATAAATTGAAATAATGACAGCACAGCTAAAGAGAAACTAATTGTTAAAAAATGAGAGACAATAAAACTAACTGTGCAACACTGAAGGAAATCAGCCAACAGAAAACCACTTCTGCTCTCGGGATGCTGTGCCTTGAAGGGAAGAAGAGCGGTGAACAATTAATTTGCATTTTACTAGGGAGAACTTTTAAAGGAAGATTTTAATTCAGTGTGTAGCAAAAATCCTCAGAGAGTATGAAGTCAATTTATAGAACTGACAACAATTTTCTAGGAATTGTTTACTAGTCAAAAATGTATAAATAATGAAACCACTAACAACAAAAGTTGAAAGCATTGTGAACTTAACAGAAATGGGTCCAAAAATGTTCACTTGGGACTCCCCCCATGTTTAGGAAAAGACTCCATAAAGTGTTTCTTGTAAGCGAGAAAAGTAACTTTATTATGCAAAAATTCCCCTCTCCCTTGCCTTCAAAGAAAGGGCTGGTCCACAGTTACTATGTATTGAAGTGACATGCGAATCTGATGGGATAAGTATAGTTGGTCTGATTTCCACCATCCAAGGATTTGGCCATTTGTCCCAGTCTCGGCAGCGCTGGGATGAGAGCATCCTGAGTGAGTCTGGGGATGGACTGTTGAGGAGCGGTCTTTACCTAGGAAGGCAGTGCTGCCACTCAGGGTCCTCTCAGCAAGCTGGAGCTAATGGGAACCCCCTGATGGCAATAAACGTAAAATCTGTCATTTAGGACAGAATAACCCTATGCAACAGTAGGGGCAGGGGGCTGCCCGGCCAAAGCAGTGTCTATGCAGAAAAGGTGGCGAGGGTCCTGGTGGCCGGCGTGTTGAGCGTGCCAGCCAGCAAGCAAAATGTGCCCTGTCCCCTGTTGAGGGACGTGATTTTTTTGTCTCTCCTCAGCATTGGTGAGGCTGCAGCTGGAGTCCTGTGTCCATCGCATGAAAGATACTGATAACTTGGAGCGAGGCCAGGCGTTGAGGGGGCTGGAGCCCTTGATCTATTGCTGTCGTCAACGCCCTAACAGGCAGCTGTAGTAAAGATGGGAGCCACGCTCTGCTGGGCCTTGCACAGCAAGAGGACGAAAGGCAAACTGCTGCAAATTTCAGCAAGAGAAATAGGAACAAGATATAAACCCCCCCAGTTTTTCCCTGAGGGGTTGAATACTGGGGCAGGCTGGGCATCCTCATCCCCGGAGATACTCAAAGTTTGATAGAAGACGGTCCTGTCTCACTTCATAGTTAGTTAGCCCTGTTTTGAGCAGGAGGGTGGACTGGATGGCTTCCAGCCATCTTTTCCAAACTAAATTATCCTGTGATTCCTTCCTATTCTGTGGGTGCTCTCAGGCCGTGCTTATTTCTGGGCCTTGATCTTAAAGGGAGACTAAGCTGCCTGATCGCCACTTAGAATGGACGGAGGAGAAAAGTGTCATTAGATCACATCCTCCTTTGCTGACCTGGTGCTGCCACGAGTTAATTCACCCTTTCACATCTTAGTTCCCAGCTGGCCCCATAAGGACAGATTCAAGTCCAGAGAAACACAAATCAGCCCTCAGTGTCCCTGAGTGTGTTAAGGTGAGCCTGCTGATAGAAGCAGCTGGCCAAGCATTTGAAAAACGATTTCAGGTGCGTACCCGTGAAGGATACTCTGCTCCTGGCATACGCTGCTCTCGCCCTCCGGGTGACTGGAGAGTGTTTTTGGTGAGGAGCCTGCAGTGCCTGGTCTGCAGATGTGCAGAGAGCACTCCACCCCGCTCCTGCCTCCCGCTGCAGCCAGTGCGTGGGACTGCCTGTGCGAAAGCTGCTAGAAGCCGTCTGCGTGCTCAGCATTCCCGTCTGATTAAAGACATCTTGGCCTCACATGAAACCCATATTCACTCGACACTGCTTTGGTCAGGGCTTTCTGCTCCCTGCCTCACCATTGTCCCCTGATGCCGGCTCCTGCCAATGCTCGTCTGGCTCCAGGACCCACTTTACTTGGCAGAGACCCTGCAAATGCAGACACAGAGCTTTGGCAACGCCCCGACTCCACCTTTCTTTCTCTTTCCCCTCTTGCACAATGCAGAAAGGCATGCCTTACTCCTAAGCACTTCTAAATTTTCATGAATGCTGTCAGTCCCAGACAGTGCAGTGATGTTCATGTTACATGCTACAGACTGGGTGTTCCCAAGATGCGCTCAAAAAGCTGCTCTGTACATTGCCTTCCGTGGGAAAACACACATGGACCCCTTGAAGCATACTGGTCCATTACAGCAGTTTTTCTTTGGCTCATTACAACACTAGACTCAGTTGTAGTGATCTGCACTTATTTCTAGGTAATTGGTGACAAATGAGCTCAGATTATTCACTTCTTCAGCAGCAAGACATACCCAGCTGTGATAGAACTGGCCAAATCACAAAAAGTGATTTGTAAATATTTTTGTGAATAAACTCACAGACATATTATTTGTCCATAAGTATTTTGACATATTTCACAAAAATATCTGTAGTTCTCAAATGTCAGCCAGATGGATACATGCCTTGCAGTGCTCTCCCTGAGTCCGTGATTCCTTGGTCAGGTCCTGCGTTATACTCTATGGCTGTGTTCCTCTTCTTTAAGAATTAGCAATCACGTAACCACGGAACAAAGACAGCCTACGCGTTTGAGGTGACTATTTGCTATAGTAAACAGTTGATGTACATAATCCATGAGCCAATGAAAGGCTAAATCTTGGTCACATGAACCTTTTACCAAATACTTCTGAATTCCTAAGATGTTGCAAGAAGATAAGTCCAATTCATAAACAGGGCAAACTGCTAAACTTACAACACGCTTTACTGACAGTAAAATGCAATCTACCCAGCTCAGTGAAGAACATACCTGTAGGGGAGAACAAAACCACAGCAAAAACACGGATTTAATGTTTTTCCTCTGTGACAGGTTACTGCATTTTGCCCACTGCTGCTGCATGTCTATGGATTAATCTGCTGTTTGGTTTGTAGTAAGCTATAGCAGTTCAAGCTATATCCTCGTATAATCCCTCACTCCCGTGTTTCCAAATATGCTCCCATTTCCTTGTTATCAAAAAGTCTTTCAGGTTTCTAGAGTAGCACGTCATGCTGGAAACTCTACAGCTTTGATTTTGAGTTCTCCAGCACTGTTTAGAGTCTTTTTTCTCTCCCTGCTCATAATCCTAAGGGCGAGAATGGCACATAAGAAGTATGACGTGACAGCGCTTGCAGGCTGGCAGGCACGCAAGAAAATCCCTGCTGGCGGGAGTGTCAGAAAACAGATTTCTTTGCAGTTCTGGCCTATGCTCTCTGCATCCTACTTTATACAGCTTGTGCCTATGCAGGAGTATGAGTAATCTGGTAATGCTGAGGCTGTGAGGCTTCGAAGAAAATAAAGGATTGTGTCTTAGAAGTGAGATTTACTCTCTTCAGGTGGCCAGTAGAAGTCTATTTGTGATTTAAATTCTGCTTAAACTCTTTAAAAAAATTGTTTAATCATCACTAAAGCGGTGCACAGACATAAGCTGATCCTCTGCAAGTTGTAACCATGCAGAAGCGCAGGCCAAAGGAAGGATTTCTGGCATAACGTTGAACTGGCTTTTCTGTCTCGCTGTTGTGTCAGCGCTGACCCATCTTTGGGTCAGAGGTGAAAAAGTGTGGGATGTGGAAAGTGATACTCTGGAGGAGGCTCCCTCCTTTTTCCTGCTTCCTGCTGGGATTTTCTGTGGGACAAGTAGGAGCATGTTTCCACATGCAGGCTGACTTCTCTCAGCGTGCGGGCTGCCGTGGAGCACAGACCTACTCCATCGCCCCAGGGGAGCTTCCCCAAAGCCAGCCCTGCCGAGGCCCCCTCTCCATGCAGCAGCAGCAGCAGCAGCAGCAGCGGCCACCACGCTGCATGGCCTCTTGCACAGGCAGGCATGCACCTTGGCGGCAGACAGCGTGGTGAGAGTGGAACGGTTCCTTTATTTTCAGGAATAAAAGGGCTGGATCCAGGCAGTCACATGAACAGAACAATGTGTAAACAAGGTCTGCAATTATTTAGCTGACTCCCATCCCCAAAGCTGAGCATAAATACGTATTAGAGCAAAGCCGGACTGGTAGCTTGGTTATTTTTTCCGCCCCTCAGCCAGGGAGTCGGTGGCGGCTCCATTTGGACCACGCGTCCTCCACATTCCCTCAATCAGTCATTGGGCTGGCGTCTTGGAACAAGTGGTAAGCTGAAGCAAGCTTTATGGAGAGCTGCCAGTTTCTCCTCCTTGATGTTGTTATTTCAGACCTGGCTGCTCTTCCTGAGGAACTTTCCCTTCAAATGGGTGTCTGAGACGTGATGGCTGAATGTCTCAGCGGTAAAGCACATATACAGGTTTGCACTCACTGGTGTCCAGAGGGTGTTTGAGCCAGAGATGCGTTGTAAATATTTTCCAACCATTTTCTGCTTGTATTAGAAGTGTCAGGACACAAACTTTCCTCCTCTCCTTGTCAAATTTGCTTTCACGAGGGTAACTATATCTCCTATCAATTTTATCTCGCTTTGTGATTTCCTTGGCCTTGGTTGTAAACAACACCTCCCATAGCTTGTATTTCAAAAACTTACATTTCAAGAAGCATCCACCAGAACCCAGAGTGTAACCTGGTATTTCTAGGAGAGGTACACTTGGTGCCTAGATTTCACTGAGATCATCTTACTTTGCAGACAGAAAGTAAAATTTTTCTTTTAAAAAAAAGTCCCAAATCCTCCCCCTGCTTTGAAATGCATTCAGGGGGGATGTGTCACCGTGTGTGCACTGCAGCCAGACTCGTGGCCGTGCAACATTGCTCAACAGAACACTGGTGGAAATAGTTTTCGGACGCAGCCTGCAGCAGCTGGTGGTGCTGGGGATGGGCGGCGGGCTGGCCTGGGGACCCGGGCACTGCCGGTGTGCCCGCTGGCCCAAAGGCTGTGGGCGGTATGGAGCTGAGCTGGGGTCAGCCACGTGGGGCCAATGTCAGCCCCATCGAGAGGGCTAGGTGCTCCACACCACCGGCCCTTGCACTGAGTCCTGCCCAGGGTCCCTCTCCAGTGCCAGCCACCCCAGGAGCCCGAGGCTTGGCCAGCCTGGCCTTGCATGCTCCTTAAAGAGCTCCGAGTCTACTTGCTTCTAATAATATCTTTAGAGCAGGTTTTGGAAAGTGGCTGCAATGGGGTTTGTGTGAAGTGAGGACACAAAACAAGGTGATCAAGGGCCCAACGTGACGGAAATAGAGCCCTATTTGCAGAAGGTCCCAGCTCCCTCTGTGGCAGCCGGGGTTGGGGCAGCCCCCGCATGTCCCCTGCCCCTGCTGGGCCAGTCTGAGGCACCGCAGCTGCGTGCAAGGGTGTGCCAGGCAAGCTTCAGAGCCATTTGTGTATTTCTCTTTTCCTCCTCCAGCTCCTCGTGCTGTCCTGGTCTTCCCAGTAGCTTAGACAGCCTCTCAGCATCCCACATGAATGCTCAGTACTGCCCTTTCCAGCACATGCAAGGGCAGGGCTTCTGCTTTGTGCAAAGGATGGCATGGTGTTACTAAAGTAGCTTGAGGATAAGGCCAACTGGATGTCCACCAAGGACTTCATCAACAGACACCCTATTTCCTCTCTTTAGAGTCTTGTTTGCAGTGGGAGTAGCTATATTGTAAGTGTGTCTTCTGCTAAATTCAAGATCTTATACATATCCCAAGCATTAATTAGTACCTTTACTTGTAAACCACAGAGCATGACGCACCTGACCTCTTTACAGCTCTCTGTAATTCCAACGGAGGGGCTGGGGCTCACTGCTGGAGGAGGGGGTGAAGGCTGTCCTTTCCACCCACCAGCCTGGCTGCTGCACACTCACACCAGGGACAGCAAAGCAGCTGCTCACCTGGCTGCCCATGCAGAGGACGCAGCCCCGTCGTCCCTGTGCTGCCGGCACAGCAGCAGTTGCAGGCGACACAGATGAAAGCCCCAGGAAGACCCTTGCCTTGAGGAGGTCCGGCAAGGTGCTGGGGGGGAGCCTGGCACTAAGGCTGTGGGTTTTAGCCTTCAGTGTCAATGGGAACTTGCCCACCAGCTAGTTTCAGAGCTTGTGCACCCGTCTAGATTCACTTGTGGTGGCTTACTGGGGATATACTGTCTAAGCAAGTGTCTTCAAGCATAATCCCCATTAAAGTCAACTTGGAAAATCTGCCAGTGACTCTAGCAGGCATTGAATCATACCTACAAGTCACCTCCTCTTCCAGGCATCCTGCCTGTGCTCAAAGCCTGCTGAAGGGAATGCAGACCAGGAGCCTTCAGCATCCACTTGAGTGACCCACAAAAACAAGTCCCAGGGACAGGACCCTGGCCTACCACTGGAGCTAGGAGCAGGTTAATTGCCCAGGCTTCGCCTCCTGCATTTTGTCTATGGGTGTAGCAGGGAGTGGAAACAACTCCAGCACCATGCTGATCGGTCCCTACAGGTTGGCCTGTTTCCAGAAGGCCAGCTCTGCCCAGAGGAGGTGAACGTGATCTTTAGAAGTCAGGGTTAGATAAAAGTAAAGACAACAAAGGGGGTGGAAAAAAAGGGGGAGACAATGGGTCTTATTTTCAGCATAGTATGAAGAATGAGCGCAATGAGTAAGTGAGACACTTCATAAGTCAATATGGTACATACACGGCTGCTCAGACTTTCATTTTGCAGAAGCTTAACTGTTCGCTTCCTGGACTTGAGACCTTGTGCTGGTGGGAACAGCAAGCATCCCAATTCCACATATTCCACGGGAACATAAACAAGAAATGAATCACAAACTTTATGGGAACATAATGGCATTTAAGTAGATATTCAGTAAACTTTCTTAATGCAGTTATTTTTATCACTTATTTTCTGTCTACTGGAGACCAATAGTTTTCTAGTAGAAGGTGTGTCTGAATATTCGATTTTTTGGTTTGGTTATCAAACTGCCAGAGAAATTCAGGACTGATCCAAAGCGAAATTGCATTTTACTTTTCTTGCAGAAATGAAAACCCCAAAAATGTCTCTTCTAGGTCAAGAAAAAACAAATTCTGACCCAAAACATATGAATCATCCCCGCTTGGGGAATTTCTAATGAGAGCACATTAAATGAACGTCTAGAAATTATTCACAAAAGCAGCATGGACTTGCATCTCTTGTGTCCCCAGCGAATACTCTATTCAGTGTATTATGGGCTGTTCTTCAAGGAGCTGTCTCAGTCTCTTCTGTCAAAGCCCAGTTTCTCTTGCATGCAGCTCTTACAGGCATGCTCTGCTACGCGTTCAAAGCCCTAGTCGCTAAGGTACACAGTGTTTCAGGGTCACAACATAGCAGTCTCCACACACTGTGTACTTTTGGTTATCCATTTGATCCAATGATTATTGAAAGGACTTAGAAAGGCACTGCAATGAAAGACTGACATTATTACAGCCACTTGCTGGCAGAAAATGCAGATCAACAGGTCAGTCTGCGAAGCTGAGAAATGTGTGAAGTGAAGATACCCAAACTTTTATTAAGGGAGCTCAATCAGCACAGCAAAAAGTCCATCAGCAGCTACATGCATTTAACCTACACAGCATTTTATCCCTCCCTGGCATGCAGCAAAGGCATATCTTTTGTTCAGTTCTTCAGCTCTGGCAATATGAGGAGCGTCACTGGTTTCACCATGTCTTCATGCGCAGGGAAGTATTTTCAGGATTAGGACTTTAAACCCCAATCTTAGTACAGTACGTGCCTACATCTGGCATGTTCACAAACCCCACTGGCTCCCCTTGCTCAAAGTGAAAAAGGTTAAATGCGTGCTCACTAATTTGAAAGGTCAAAGCCTTTCTTTGTAAACTGCTTGAGGTGAGAGGTGTGTCATACTCTGTATTTCATAAAGAGTGGTACTTACTATGCTCATCTCTTCTGGAGTACAAGCAGTGTTGTCTGGTTACTGGGATAACACTGCCACTACTTTCTATCAAGAGAGCTGGCGTAACTTACAGTTTGGTTTCCACTGTAAATGATTATCTTTACAAACTCTGAATGCATGTTTTGCTAATATGCACCTCAAAACTTCACAGATTCTGAAAATGACCCTTTCAGCCAAGTAGTCTGCTGGCATGGTCTTGAGGAACAAGGTGGTATGGGTACTGCTGGGAGTTGTTGCCCAGCTTCTGCCACAAACTGGTGTTACCAGCTTCACTTTTCTGATATCAGCATCCCCATTCAGGTTTCCTGGTCTCTTTGGTGCCAAAACAACAAATGATCATTAAAAATTTTGCACTCTTGCCTTGCTGCAAAGTCTGTTTGGCTAATTGTGTGCCACCAGAGCTTGACACCCTCCACCTTGCTTGATATACTCAGCGAGGGTGCCTTATCTCAGCTACTCTAGGCTGCTTCTTTAGCTGCTGGCAAAAGAGAAACACGCTTCCACAGTGCAATTCAGCTCTTAGTTGAACACCTGTCTCAAGTTGCCTAAGTTTTTCTGTTCAATTTAGAGGTAGATGACTATGTTGGGGCAGTCATCTGTGGGGTAAGACTGGACCGTCACTTCATTTTAGCCATTGACTAAGATATTCTGAAGTTTTTCCTTACCTAGCTCCAGGAAAAAACAAGCTCTTTGCAGGCCAGCCAGATAATGCACGATAACATTCATTCATTTCCTCATATCTGGCTTTGGTTGAAACCAACAGATCCTTCTTTCCTCTTGCATCTCAATTACCAGCATCAGGCCATGCCTTCAATTAGTGTACAGCCTTTATCTAACATATATGGAAGTTAGGCTGATTTAATCTAATTGCAGAGCAGAGCACATCCCATGTGATAAAGTTCACTACTGTACAAGGAGATTTCCCAAAATATATTTCATGGAGAAGGTTACCCAAATACATGGAACCAGCGCTCTGCTATAAGCACACTTTTGTGAACCAACGTAAATATAGTCCAGCAGTAGCTGTAATTTTGTTCTGTAGTGATGATGCTCGTGCAAGTCTGAAGTGAAGGGGTTTCAACTGCATGTGTCTGACAATCACCTCATTACTCGGACTGGGTAAAAGTTATTAGCTTTATTTCCCTTCCTTCCTCCTGACACTATACTCGTTGCTTTGTGATTTTATATTCTGAAGTGGAGGGTGGTAAAGGCTAACTAAAATAGTTGTGAGTTCTAAAGGAAGTGTCTTTGCAACTATTTTAGTAGCTCGTATCACACAAGATTCACGGCATCATTGATCACAAAAATTTTCTTTGTCAGTTATTTTAAATCCCCCAAGTTGTCTGGAGCTGAGTGATGACGAGTTAGGTGAATAAGGAGTGTTTATGTCTGTTGTTGGGTTACAAGTATCATATGCTTTACATAATGTTTATTTTTTTAAACAAACACAATAGACACAAAATAGACAACATTTTTTTTGATGTGAGCTATATCTATACATGTCTTCTTTCCTTACCCATACTCTTTTACTCCATGGAGCCTGTAATTACTATGCAGTTTAATGCCTGTGTAAGGAACATCGTTTTGTGGATGGCATGTAGTTTTCATGACAGTTTTAGTGAAATACCTACCTGACAGAAGCTGGTATGTGAGTACGTGAGATGTGATAGGTCTGTATGGGATGGGGACACGAGTTCTGTTTCTGCAGGAGTGTGTCAGTCCCGAAGAGGCCACAGCACTGCAAGGACCGTGTTACCCTTAAGTTTGCTTTACTGTGTTTTGGGGCAACTGCTAATGCTCCCTAGAAATCATGGCAAGCCAAAAACCTGGTAGAAGAGGTAGAAGCTGAAAAATTTCTGTACATATTTGAGGGAAGCAATGTTATATGTGGAAACAATGCCTGCTTCCTGTATTTCATTTTCAGGATTTCAGGACACTATCTTACATAGTGTCACAGGAGGAGCATTGAACTCCTTTGATTTGGTGCCTTTAATGAACTGACTCTGGCAATGTCATGCAAGCTTCGAGCAATGTGAAAGCGTGTAAAAGCATTTGGAGGAGAAAGCAAAGGGCCTTTGAAAAGGGATCTTATAACCGCTATGGGAGGTAGTGATTTTTCTGCAATCCCATTACTGCACAGGAAACAAGAAACTGCTGCGGCAAAGCGAATGTCAAGGCACTGGAGCCTGGTGTGGCTTCTCCCGGTGTAGACTGAGTGGGGATACTTGCAGGGCAGGTAACAAGACACACTGCTGGCTCATTCATGTTAGCCCCCACCTCATATTCAGTTGTTTGCAAGTGCAATTCCTCCTTTAACCTGTATGTATAACTCCATTAATTAGACTAAGGGCAAAATACCAATGTACACCCTGACACCTACTCGCAGTTTCTAACTATTACCCCAGAGATCTGCCTTTACAAACGACCTAGTGCAAAGATTGCTAACATGGGCTTTGCCACATACCCAGGTACCCAGAAGCTGCACCCCTCTCGTCCACACATGAACTCCACGGGTTCATGTGAAAAAATATTAGCCAGCTCTCCTCCTCAAGGCTTGGGACAAAGGCTCTGATTCTTCCCTCATGTAACCATTCCTGTGGTCTTCACAGCTGTTACCTGACTATTTATGGAGGCAGTATAGCATTTGTTATGTGTACAGCTTGTCCTTTGATAAGGCTGGTAAATAGCAATGTGCTGACTTTTGCTGGCAGGATTTTCCTCTTAAGGCATTTTTCGTTGTTGCTGAGGAACAGATCGTTGTTATAACTTACATTTTGTAGACTTAAGGTGTGTTTTTAAGTGACAGAAAAGCAAGCCAGTTCGCCTGCGCTCTGAGCCAAGAAAGACTCACTTAGACATGCCCACCCGGAGAGACACAAGAACATTTGCCACTTAAACATATGTCTTCTTATGGGTCATGAAAACACTGTTGGGTAGCAAAATTAGACTGATACTTCTTCACGCAGAAGAGCACAAATTTTATGGCACTTCTAGTGCCACAGTCTCACTGACTGTTCCCGCTTGGCTGCCACCTCTGAGTGCTGGACTTCTCTCAGCTTGTATGATCGCTTATGGGTGCAAATCTGGGTGCAAATCTGGGTGCAAATCTGGGACTGTATCAGGAGGTGAGGGTGTCCCTGATGTCTAACTCACTTTGAATGAGTGTGAATGGCAGCCCACAGAGTATGGTGACAGAGCATCTGGCTGTCAGCTTGCAAGGAACACTGGTCCTGGGCACTCTTTTGTCACCACGGCAAGCCTTGATGGTCTATTCACAACCACTGTTGGTAACATATGCATGTTCAAATGGGTTCACCGCACACAAGGAGAGGTACATGCTACACCAGTAGTGCTAGAGTGAAGCATGAATGCAGTTGCTAGTAGAAAAGGGAGGGAGAGTTATTATGGCCATTTTGAGTGAGGGAAATAGCTGGATGCTGCAGTAATATATGCGTTAGTAAACATAAGCAGAGATGCCATGAGCTAAATAGGGTCAGAGAAGAAAGGCAAAACACAAAGTGAAAGTTCTGTATTAGTTCCTTACATGACATTATCATCTATTCATATAGGAACGGGGAAGGAGAAAATAACTAGCAGGCTACTGAATAAAGAGCCTTGAAGATTTTTTTAAACATCCCCGGCTTATATATATATATAAGCAGCCAGCATAAGAACTGGATGTGGTTTCAGTGAGCAAAGCTAATCCAAGTAAGAAAAGAACAATGTTTACTCAAATGCAGTGAATGCATGACTATGCAGATTCACAGGACAAATTTCCCAATGTCTTGAGAGCAGTGCTGAGAAACAGCACCGCTGCTTTGGCGTGACCCCAGGGAGAACCTTTTCTCGTGCCGCAGTGTAAAAAATTACCAATTCAGGCATTGCACTGTCGGCCTGCAGGGAAGTGTGAAACTGCTGCGGGCATCTCTCCTCTCCAGGATCCCTGTGTGCCCAGTGAGGCTGCCCAAGGTGCCATCTGCCTGCAGGAGTACCACTGAGAAGTGCTTTGTACACCTGCAGCCCAGCAGTGCTGCTCTTCTTCAGTCACGCACTGTCCACCTCCCCTCCCTCCCCGCCCTCCAGCTCCTACAGTCCCATGGCCTCACACAAACCGTGTAGCGACTTTATTCACTTGTCCTTGACCTCTGGGTGCAGGGAATTAGCCACAAACCAGTTGGTCACTCAAGAGCCCAGGCTCAGCACTGACTTGTCATGCTTGCTTCCTCTCTTGCTTTTACTGACATAAAGCAGAAACAACTTTACACAGTGGAACGATGCTACACCTTCTAGGAAACCAGAGCCTGCTCGTGTTGCTAGTGGGCTCTTTAGGCCAAATCCAGTTTCCCTTCCTTTTGGCCAATGTACTTTTCTTATAGATTGGAGGGTGGGGAAGGCATTAAGACAGAAAAGAAGGGATTATGATATCAGATCTATGTGGCAGGATTAGTAAGGAAAAGATAAGGCACTGGTGCCCATTTTGCTGAGGGGCTATTTTCTGTGCAGCACGTGAGCAAGACACCTCTGGTGCCTTCTCATCTTGCTTTACTGCCTTGTGCATGGCCCAGCCCTTCAGAGTGATCCCAGAGTCAGCCTTTTGTGAAAGGTTATGCTTTTTATTTATTTTTCCCCATCAGCAAAGCATAAAGGACAAGGTTTGCATATTTTCTTTCTTTCCCACTAGCTTACTGCTCTCCCAGCATTGCATTCTGTGCTGCTGCTGGCGGGACACTGCGTTACTGCTACAGCAGACCAAATGCAAACTCTCAAACGTTGTTTATCACTTAATCATATTGAGTGCATTCAGCATTTGTGCAGGGCCCTGAGAAATCACATTTACATTTATTAGTCTCCACTAATTTGGAAAAGGTTTGGAGCTGAATTTACCTGTTGGCATGTAGAGAGCTACACCATTCCCGTTTATTCTTTTACTCTGGTGAAGTCTTAAATAGGCTCTAGCTGGGTCAATGCCAAAACACCCTCCAGGCAAAATGCTGTGGCCAAGGGAGGAGGGTGGTGTGCTGGTGGTGGGGGCTGGGGCGAAGGTGTGGGGGGGAAGCTAAATTAGGACAGTATTCTGATAGCTGGAGGCCAGTAACAGTTCTTTCCAAGAGCAGCTTCTTATTCCTTGGTACAAAGTGCTTATAAATAAACTCCCAACAGCAGCAATGCTTGCAGAGAGAAAACAGCTTCCCACCTCCCACACTAACTGATGACTAGGATGGCATCTAGTTACGAAATTCAGCTCGGCTTTTGCTCGTCTAACACTGCATAGCTCTGTTTATGTACAAACTGTCCTGTGGTGTTGCTTTCTCTTTAGAGCAAAAGGGGTTTCGGGCAGCTGAGGGGAACGACAGAAGGAATACTGTGAAAATTGCACAATTTGCACCGTTGTTTGTCCCTTTACTCAAGATCTCTGTGAAAACAGTGTCTGCTGATGATCATGAGAGGAAGAAAATAAATCTTGGTTTCCCTTTCTGCAGGCACCCAAGGAAACTGGCGCTTGTTTTGTAACATGCTCTCTGCAAAACAACCCTCTGCAATTACAGAAGGCACTGGCCACAGAAACTGTGCAGCTCAGGGTGCTGTGGCAGTAGGGCTGTCATTATTCACTTCCCAATAATTGTTTCCAGTGCTGACTTACCAGGCACAAAATGCATTGCAAGAGCCAGAATCCAGCATACAAAGGACTGTCTCTGAGTATTTGTTTTCTGCTTTAAAGCCTTCTCAGTTCAGCATCCTGGCATTGTGCAGTAGGTGCTGAACCCACTTGGGCAAGTTGCATGATTACCATGTGCTGGGGAGCTGTTTGTAAATGGGACTTTGGCAGCGAATCCCTCAATAGCTATAGTAACACCCTGCTGCAGTTCTGCCCTATGAACTGTAAAGCTGCCACTTTGCCCACTGTGAAGGTCCGTTTAACTCTGCGTTGAACTGCATTTGTTTGCATGTGGTCCTTGTGCCCACCTGAGGCTTCTCAAACCAGGTCAGAGGCGAGGGGAGGCACCCCCAGTCCTCCTGGCTTACCCCTGCTTCGGGAAAGCAAGCGGGAACAGTGGCAGGGCGGAAAGCAGAACCATTTTCAAGGTTCTTCGTGCAGGCAAAGATCTCTTACACTTGAGTATACTCATATAGCCCTTGAATTTACCAAATGTACTCTAACAGAAAAAAGGATACGAATTGTAACCTGACACTCAGTTTAGCCAGTGTTCTCTAAGAAATCGGGATACATGGTCAATCAACTTCTCGGGGCCTTATCAGCATAAATCTTTCACCTGCACAAAATGTGTTTTGCAGGGAATCTTCATTAGCTTCACGTTCACTAGAGTGCAGGTGCACAAGCTGATTTTATGGCTGCACACACATGCATACTTACAGATGTGAGATTACATAAAGATTGCCTGCAGGTATCTGCACATGTTGCAAAAAGGCACAAGTGTGCGTGCAGTGATTCTTTTCAAATCATGTGGAAATCATTTCAAATCATTTTTTCCACATGTGGAAACCTTTTTGAAAATGTACTGCTACATGCAAATCTCACTAGGATTATGGGCCAGACTCTGTTCTCAACTATGGAGGAATAAATGCATAGTACTTCCTCTTGAGATCCACAGGTTGTCCTGCAGAAAAAGTCGAAGTACATATCCTTTATAAAATGGCTTGATTTCTGCAAACTGTGTAGATTTATAGGAGCTTCTTTTCTTGGAAATGCGTAAGTCTACTCATCCTGGAAATGGGTTGAGGGTACACGTGACTTTTGCTCCAAGAAGATGGTAGGAGTACTGCTTGTCATTTGGAAACTAGGGTCAGAATATACATACACTCTTCTCTTTTATCTCACTTAAAGGGGCTGAAAAACAAGAACATGGCAACAACTGTCTCAAATGAGGTTTTGCATAGTAAGCTTGTATTTCTGGCTTTATGGTCTAATTACCACAGGCAGAAATGAAGTGGACCTTATTTCCCCTATGAACAGCCTCATGAAAAAACACTACAGGACTGACGCTCATGTTGATCTTGTTGCCTTATTAGCGACCACAGTGGGTCAAGGTAACCTTTCTGACAAAACACATTTTAAAGCCATGTGCAGTGGCTGATCTCCTTCAGTGCAGTGACCTAGGCCTGTATTTTCAAAAATGAACACCAAGTCCCATAAACAAGAGCATATGTGAAAGGTGTGCCTTCATTTGCAGCCACTGCTCCCAGAGTTACAACTGCAAATCATTTACATGCACAAATGAAGGCTGCAAACAGGGATTTGGCTGTAGGAACACTTAACTGGCACATAGGACCGTGGCTACTCTGGTGGGCAGTTCTCTATATAACTTAATTTCTGTGAATCAAACTGCAGAAGTTTGATAGAAGCTTTTCAGGGTGTTAGAACAGTATTACCGCAAACACTTCTGCGGGCTTTTAAGGCGTAGTGTGCTCATCTGTACACAAACACATGTGCATGCAGTCCTTGATCTTACTCCATGTTTTTGAAAAGAAATTGCAGAGCTGTGAGATGTGGCTCCTCTCCTATGTCATCAGTATTTTTGCCCTTTGCTCCCCATAGAGGTGATGTACAGTATATCTGTACAGCCATAGTATTGCACCCCTGGCAGTCAGTGCCTCTGTCAGAGCTCACAGGCTAAAATTTGCTCAGTGAAAGAGCAGCATAACCCTGTGGCCCGTGTCTCCTCCTCGGAGAAAGGCTCTGTATTGACACCACCTGTGTGTGCTTTGACTTTGCTCTGCCTCTTGTGTTTGCTGGCATTTGGGAATCTGCTGCTGGGCCAGAGGGCAAAGCTGCTGTCGTTGGAGTCATGAACTTGCCCGCAGTGGAGGACAGCAAGCCCACGCCGGGAACACAGTGTCAGAGCCACACAGTTACTTTTTCACTATTCCCCCATGCCCCACGAGTTTCCACTGGCAGTGGAAGTGTTTGCTCTTCAGGCCTTCCAATCGTGCTATTCAGGGAATTAATGTTGACATGAAATGATAAGATGGGGGAATACGGGTACAAGGCTGTTACTAAATGGCCAGTTTAAGGAGCGTGCAGCTCCTGGCAGTGATGGTTTGACTCTCCAAGTTACTATGGGCAGTAATAAACATTCTGGTTTCACAACAGAAAGACAGAAAGACCATCTCAAAAGTGCTTGAAACCAACCAAGTGGATTGCTGCAAATGTGCCGTCAAAAAGTCTCCTGTGAAAAGTGTGATGGTTTCTGATTCTCTGCTTGTTAAATTGCCTGGCTTTGTGGAGCAGGGTTAACTCCCTTTGACAGCTAGATCCTTCCTTGCACAGACTTTGTGTTTCATGCAGAAAATTGCAGTCCCCATGTCTGGAGTGTCAGCTGGCTGCAGAGCAAGACTTCTTACTGCTCTTATGTTTTTTTCTCTATTTTCTGACAGGCTTTGCAAATGGTAAGCAGCACATTTCAAAACCACTAGGAGAGGCGACAGCCACTGATCTTGGCACAGGGCAAACCTTCTGCAGATCCGCGTATGAAAGCTTTGCTATACTTTCCCACACTGCATCTGATTCTGGAATTAAATCTGCCTGTTTGCACAGGTATTTACATGTTGTTAATTACTATGCTACCTGAGGGTGAGCTGAATGATCAGCTGCTTCTGCCTAGATAACTAGAAAGGTTATTTTGTCTTTCCTTGAAAAAGGAACCATGGCTGTCAACAACTTCATACACGATCAGGTGTCTCAGCTCTCAGAAGTTTATATTTGAGCACTAAGTCTCTCCATTGTCTGCTTCTATAGGTGAAGAATAATTGTGTTTGCAAGTGGAAGGTTAGAGCTGACCATCCCTATATCTGTACAAATGTATCTGACTCAGAGATGTGCTTCATGGCTGCGGTGTGAGTTTGGACGTCAGATTGTGTTCGTGACTTACCTTGTCAGTGAGCCTCATCCAGCTGTGGTCTCTTCAATGGCAAAACCAGTGTAAGCAGACTTCAGTCCCTACCCTCACTCTTCTTGCCACTAGCCACCCCGTGCCATACTCCAACAGCTCACTACCAGTTGTGCAGCTGCAGCTACTCGGGAGTGAGCACTCTGTGCTGGAGGAGTGGACTGATCTTCATTGGACCCGCAGGAAATTAAAATAAAAACAATAGCTCAGCAGTGGCAAAAATAAAAGGAATCAAATTAATTTCCATAATCACTTCCAATGCATTCTTTGCATGGAAAATAGAATTGCAACCTGAATAAACTTAAGATCATATATTGTAATAATTTCAAATGAGGTATGAATAAAAAATTCAGGTAAGATGAAAGAAAATAAAGTGCAAGCACTACAGTGCAGAGAAGGAAAAGATGTTTGAAGAAGAAGGTCTTAAACAGCGTTGCTTTGAATACTGAGACCTTTTTCTGCATGCTGGGTTGCAGTTGTCACCTTTAATAACCCCACTGCTCCCAAAGAGCATTTTGTGGAGAGTCAGTGGTCCGAAGAGTGCCTGATGATGGTCTGCACGAAGTGACCTGATCACAGGGTGCTGGCTCCTTCTTCTTGTTTCCACCTCTGCAACTAAAAATACTCTCCATAGTTTCCTAAAATTATTTTTCCATGGAAGAAATTGCAATTGCTGTTTGATCAGCAATTACATGCATGACCATGAACTGGAAGGGAACATAGACCATAAAGACAAGGGAACGTCAGCTTGTTAAAGGCAGAGTGCCTGGTCTGGGTGTCCTGCACTCACTTGGGACCATGCCAAGTTGCTCAACCACAAGCTCACTTCAGGTCGTGGGAGTTTCTCTTCCAAAGAGGGAACAACTTAGAACTGCACAAAAGCATTGTAAACAACTTTGAGAAATCCAACCATGAAACAACACCTGCTTAAAAAAATTATGCCTTCTGCTGAGATGTTCAGCAACATCTTCTGGCTGACCTTCCCCAGAGTGTCAGGGGAATGACTGTCAAATTCAAACAGGTTTCTCCATCCAGCTGCCCCTGTGCCACATCTGGGGAGAGGGAACAGAGCAGAGCGTACCTCTCCTGGCAGCCGTCAGTGCCCCAGCCAGCAGCCCCGATTGCCAGAACCATTACTTCACAAGCTCCAGGAGTTGAAATAATGGCAAAACTGGAAGAAGAAAATTAATTTTTCACTGAGTCAGTTAAGGAAAAAAAAATACTGCTCTGTGATGCTTTCCAAGGCTTCTTTGTAGGCAGAACTCTTGTCCATGCTGCCCCCCTGCTCCCCAGGAGGAGAGGGAGCTGAGGGGGCTGGGTGGCGGGGGGTCTCGGGGAGGCGCAGAGGTCAGCGTGATGGGGGATGGCACCACACCAGCACCTGGTAGACTGCAAGGCTGGACTCTTGCCTGTGTCTTAGCCGCTCCTCTCAAGCATGACATCTGTATGAGTTCAAGCATATAAAGGAAAAGAAAAACGTCATTTAGTATAAGACAGGGAACTTCCTCTGAAGCTGGTAAAGCCAGGCACTTTTAAAAATCCAGTGAGGAGTTAGATGGATCAGTCAGGTGCCTAACTGTGTCTAATAATCTGACTCCAAAACACCATCTCCTGCACAGCCACTAGCTTTCTGCAGTTGTTCACCCCTGTTGAGAAGGATGCGATGCCTTAATAGACTGGCATGACCATGAACAGGAAAAGGGAGAGTGCTTTGCACACCACCCTGATGCCTTTGGCATTTCTGCTTGGCAGAATTCAGGGGTGCCTGAGATAGTGCAGGAAGGATGAAGCAGGAGGGGGAAAAGGGAAGCCCTTTTTTTTTTGCTTTTGCTGGTAGGGGCGGCAGTCTCCATCCAACCGTTGTTTCTTGGGCAGGGCGCAGGCTGCGGTGCGGGTGCAGTGGATGCGGTGTGGGTGGTGGATGTGCTGAGGTTGATGTGCTGTGGGCGCGGGTGCGGTGCAATGTGGGTGCGGTGTGGTGTGGATGGTGGATGCGGTGCGGTTGATGTGGTGCGGTGCGCTGTGGTGGATGCGGTGTGGTATGGTGCGGTGCGGTGGATGTGCTGCAGTGTGGTACAGTGGATGAGGTGAAGTGGATGAGGTGTGGTGCGGTGGATGCAGTGTGGGCGGTGGATGTGGTGCGGGCGGTGGATGTGGTGTGGTGGATGCGGTGTGGGCAGTGGATGTGGTGCGGTGGATGTGGTGCGGTGCGCTGTGGTGGATGCAGTGTGGTGGATGTGGTGCAGTGCTGTGGATGCTGCGGTGTGGGCAGTGGCTGCGGTGTGGTGGATGTAATGCAGGCGGTGGATGCAGTGTGGTGGATGAGGTGCAGTGGATGCGGTGCAGGCGGTGGATGCAGTGTGGTGGATGTGGTGCGGTGGATGCGGTGGATGCGGTGCGGTGGATGCGGTGGATGCGGTGCGGTGCGGGGGAGCCGCCGCCAGCTGCCAGCCCCGGCTCTGCCCAGCAACCCGGCCACGCTCCATCTGCCGCTCCCGTAATGAGCCGAGCCGGCCTCTGGTACAAGCCAGCTCTCGTCCCCCTATTCACGCGCATCCCCCTTTCAGCGTCCTATTGTTCTTCCCTAATGGCCTTACAATAGGCCTGCCTGTTGCCTTTACAGCCGCAGTGAGGCCAACCGGGGAAAGCCTTAATCTCTGCTTCAAATTAAAGGGACTCCTCTGAATTAATAATGTTGCCAGGAATGCACTGCCTGATACGAGGGGATGTATAGCACTCTTCAGCCCTCAGCAGCTGTGATTAGCTGGGACTTGAAGTGCCCTGTCACAATATTTCATCCCACTCCCCCGCCGCCCCCTCCCCGTCGGTTGCCACATGGCCTGTTTTGTGCTGCCTTTTCAAGCCCTGTGCCAATCATGCGGCAAAGATGCCCCAGATAGGGTGACAGATGGGGCCGGGGTAGTTTGAGGCTAGACTGGGGACTGGGGCACTCGCTGATAGCTTAATTCGCTGCAGATTACCATACGGAGGAGCAAAGCAGGAGAAGGACCTCCCGGCTGGGCTCCACATGGAGCTGCCTCCGCACCAGCACGGGGAGCCCACCTGTATCCCAGCCCTGCGCACGGCGGCGGGGATGCCCATGGCTTCGCACTTGGAGGTGCTTTGCTTTCCTCCCCAACCTGAAGGGCTGGCTAAAAGCTGTGGGAAGGGAATCTGTTTCGTGGCACAAAGAGAAACCCCTGACAACGAGCCCCAGTGGTGCCTGTCCAGTGGGGCTGCAGTTTGGCTCTGGTGTGCTTGGTCAGTTTGCAGATACACCAGGAAAAACACATCCTTGTTACAGGCTCATGGGTGTCCCCAGCCCTAAGCAATCATAGGATCCTTCTAGCAATGAAGATAAAGGCACTGCCAGCTTGACAACCTCCTTCCAGCCAGAGAATTTTTCTTTCCAGTACAGGAGAGACAGCTACAAATGAAAAAAGAATAGCTCTGTGTTTCGCTTGTTAACGTTCCAGCATGAAGACAGAAACATCACTGCCAAATTTAATTCAGATAGGTTAATCAAGGCACACTGTTGAGAGGCAGCACATCAGAAAGTGGAAATCTTCTAAACCGGGCAATTCCAAAGTCTGTGCCGGAGAATGCCTGAAAAAGAGAAACCCTGCAGTGTCCCCTGCTGCGGCGGTGGCATTGCAGCTAGCACTAACCCTGCACAAGGTCCAGTTCTGTCCTTGGTGCAAAACTGAGCTCCTCTGCAACCTGCCAGTCACTGCTCGGGACACCACCAGGGCCCTGCCACCCTGTCTGTCCCAAGTGTCCCTTTGCTGATCACATGCATGATAAATTTTCCTCCCTGATCAGTGTGAGAGAGACAAATCCTTTTGGCTGCTCCATTTTTTGTGTCTGTCCAGCTGCCCAGTGTCGGGGGCCACAGCTCCCACATGGGCCGCTAAGATGTCTCCTGCCTTTGCTGGGTACCTGGAATGCTTTGACAAAGACTGCTGCTGCTACCAGGAGGAATAACAAATCACCGAATGATAGCATCTCTTAATACCCCTGCATGCTATTCCTCCTCCGTAAAGCTCACAGAACTTTGCACCAAAAATGCAGGCTTCCTGGCCCAATTTGCATATGGGGAAAATGAGTCATGGGCCAGCAGAACGACAAATGAAAGGGCAGGTCTTGCAGGCCACTCTTGAGGCACATGCTTGCTAAATCCTTATGAGTGTTAGAATTTTATCCATTTTCTTTCTACTTGATGCCTCCTATTTTTATTTTGAGACACCTGTTTTTGACTGCATGTTGCTTCCTGCCTGTGCCCTTGGTGGCTCAGCATGGGGGTACGTCAGGGTGGCATTTGTATTAGCCCAACTGATAGCAAAAGACATCCCTTTGTGATTTCTCTGAGTACTTTAGGAAAACTCTGACTGCATCCAAATGATTAATGCTGACATTCCCCACCACAAAGCAAGCTACCACTTACTGAAGATCCTGGTTCATCACTACAAGGTTATTAGGAACCCCGAGGTGTCTGTATGTGTGTAGGTCTCTGCGGTGTGGCACCTCCTTTGTTGGTTAAATCCATTGCTTTCTACAGATTTGCTAATCTTGAAAGCGCTGACAAGCTGCTGTGTCAGATCCGCTCACAGCCGAGGCACGTGGCCTCTGTCCAGCATGCAAATGCGTGGAAATGTTTTTGCCCTTTGGCCAGGAGTGCTGTATCAAGCAGGCTGACACCCACAATGCGCCCAGCAGGTGCTAAGCACGGGGCAGGTGTACCGTATGCCACACGGTCCACTTAGCGTAGCGTATCTTTTAAGTCCTTTAAATTACAGGCCAGGTGAGATAAAAGCAAGTAAAAACACGTGTGCGGAGCAAGCTGGGGAATATACACCAATAACACAGGAGTTGTTCCTTATCACATAAAATGACTGACAGCGGTGAAGTAAACCCAGAATTGTCCGCTTGATTGCAAAAAGGTTATGGCGATGAAAGATTTGGGAGGGAGGCCTGTTTGTTCCATTGCTTAGAGAGGAAACTATGCAACAGACCTCTGCAAAAGCAACTGATGAGACAGTCGCTTTTTAAATGCTTAGTCTTTGGGAACCACTGCCTGTAGAAATCAATGAAATTCGCATTTAACGATTAGCCAGAAGGCTGGTGAGAGGAATACATGCATACTTTAAAATAATCTACATGGGAAAAGGAAATGAAACTGGTTTAAATGTATGAGGTTTTTACATATCCTCACCACAAGACATGAGTTTGCAAAGTGAATTTCCTTAGGAAACTCCTCTGTCTTGCAGCAGGCGCTAATGTGCAGCAGAGAGGTACAATTTTTGCAAAGTTACACACACCATGGTACGTGAGAAGAGGCACACGCATTTACATGACTAATTGGGGTCTGTAGCTACTGTGTTTGCAAGCTCACTTGCAGCAACTGCACTGGCAAATGACTGTGGTGTTGTGCAATTTATCATTTGTGTGCACATTTGCCATTGTCACAGGTACAAATGTGGCATGCAAATGTGCATGCGTTTGCACAGATGCAATTATGCCTTGCATTTTTCTGGTCCTAAACAACCACCTTTTTTCTTCATCTTGATATGAAGCGATTGTCCCTTGCACATTAATGCAGCGAGATCACCAGCCCTGCTGCACGTACTCATGTCCGTCCCCACTTTAAAATGTTGGCCCCTCTCACCACCTGGGGAAAGAGGTAAAATCGTAACGTATAGGTCTTTTCTACCACTCCAGATTGTTTACACTGCTCTCCCTCCAGGACAAAACTTTCAAACGACTGGTGTATAAAAGAGGGGAATGCGTGAACCACGCGTCGGGCTACCGGGGACTTGTCCCTTTCATACCCTGTAATTTTGCAGGGGATTGTTTCAGCAGCGGAGGTATAATACAGCTATCCGGGGAGCCCTGCCCTTTGAAGCCGGGCGTTTTGTTCTGAAATGAGCCAAAGTTCAAGCTCATACGTGTGCGGAGCTGCAGTGGGGGAAGGCAGGGGTGGGTTTTCCGACAATGCCGCATTTCAGAGCACGTGCTGCCAACTGTTGCCAAAGGCACATATATGTAGATATTACTTCTCCTTGGCCCCGGCGCTGCCTTTCTCATTGTTCGGTGTGGGCAGGCGGCAGGCCCCAGCTGACAGCTGTGCATTGCGTGTATCGCTAACAGCTGCCTTTTCCTGGGGGGAAATTAAAAGATTAGGGGGATGTGGGCACGTGCTGGCTTCTGGAGATGGAGACTATGCTTGATTTAGGGTGGAACTTGTCTGCAGCGGCCGACAAAGGAGGTAGGCTGGAGGGAGGCGAAGGTCAGAGGGGCTTTTGCTTTGGGGGAGACAAAAAGAGGGAGGAAGGAGAGGAGGAGGAGGAGAAGTGAAAAGCTGCTGCGGCGGGGCACTGAAAAGGCCACCTCGGTCCTGCAACAGCTGCTCCCGCACAAGAAATTTGAGACGGTCCTTTCACAAACACAACGGCTGGCAGAAGAATAGGGAGGCCACACTTCACTAAAAATGAATTGTTTGCCATTGAAAAGGGGGACTGAGAGCTCCTAGTGTTTTTAAAGGTCTGCACCTAGCGGACTAAGAAATGATTAGTCAAAGTACATCACAGAACAGGAGAAAAGTGTGCCGCAGAGCAGAGGGGGAAGTAAATCCCTGCACTGCTATTAAAAGTTTATGCAACAGCTATTCTCCACAATAAGCCATACGGAAGAAAGCATCCACGTATGTATGCGTGTATGTATGTATCTACTGTGGCATTTTGCCAGGCTGCTGGCCTCAAGCTGAAATCTAGTTTGTTGGTACTGTTGGAGCAGTTTGAAATGACGATGAGCTGCGCCTGCTTGAGAAATGACAAGACTGCTCACATCAGAAGTCAGCAGAGCCGTGCTGAGCATCCTGGTGATCTGCCTCCCCATGAAATCACTGCGGCAGATACTGCTTGTGAAAATCCCCACCAGGGAGGGCCACTCAAAGATTTTATTAATACTTCCGTCTTGGAAAAAAAAAAGTCACACAGGGAGTGGAGATGAGTTCACATAGGAAAGGCCTCTTAGAGCATCACCCATGTTCCTTGCAAGGTCAAGGTATAGACACTCCGTGTTAGATATTAACATTAATAAATAACAAATAAATATGAGTATAGTCCTTTTCCAGAAGGTCCCAGCTAGTCAGTAAAAATTGGTGGATGTCCATACAGTGAGGTTTACTGTCATCCTTCTCCCCTGTGCTGCTTTTGGGCAGGACGGTGCTTGAATGCCACTTTGAAATCTGTGAGTATAAGTTTTCTGAATTTTTGGGGACTGTGGTGCAGAGCCTCTTTTAAGGTAAATCTCTGCAGTGACAATAAAGCTTTCTGCAACAGCCAGCAGGGTTTGCACAATTCAGTGGCAAAACTGTTAATGTGGTTGACGTCGTGATGGATCATGTTATGGTCAAAGAAGGGAGTAACTGAAGCAGATTATGCTGCGTATGAGAGAGGGGAATTTGAAGAATGTAGACCAAACAATAAAAGGATAAAAATGGTAGGGAATTTATGAGTGCTTTATACTCTTAAGATGACTTTCCAAATTGACAGAAGCAGTAGGAAAAAAGACAGCGTAGAAGTGGCTGATGATGGCCCTTTAGTCATTGACACAACTTCAGGTAGCTGAGATAATTTACTTGAAGAAGTCTGTGGCACTTTGAGTACAACGGAGTGGCTGAACCGCGGCAGGATCCCAGCTCGTGGGCTGTGTTCATGGGCTGGCTGCTGACAGGGGCAGCTCCTTGGCTCTGGGTTGCGCCATGCACAGAGGAAGGTTCGGCTCCTTGGACAGCCCACCCTGCCCCAAGTTATTTTCTGCCCTCTTTGGGGAGGAGGATGCTGGGCGAGATGCAGACTGGTTTGAGCTGGTTGGATCACACTGATATAAAATGCCCCTTTTAATACTGGATGTTGGATTATCATCAGTGTCATATAGTGTGACACCTTCAAGGCAGACAGACATTTTTGTAGTTACCATATCATTTAGAACATGATTCCAGCCCTGCCTGGGATGTATAGAAAGTACTGGCATAGGGGTAAGAATCCTGTATATCATGTCAAAAAATCCTATGTTTCAGGATAAAAATGTCTTTTTGTTTTATAGGGTTACTGGGACCTTTTTTCTTTTTAAATAGAAGCATTAATTTTATTTACAGCATACGTTTAAGCCGCTGTAGTTGTGTTTTAGACTTTCTCCAGTTTTCTGTGAAAAGATTCAATACAGGTCAACTCAATAAAAACATGTACATTTGTTTTCACTAGGATTATGCCATTTTTTAGGAATGATTTTGAACTCGTCCAAAGGTAAGAACTTGGATTGGTGCTAAAATATCAGAGGAGCCATATTCTACCTAAGCATTATGCTCTTCTCCCTAGAAAACAAGGACAGAAGTTTGGATGATCAACAGGGGACCATGTCTGAAAAATGTAATACGGAGCACAGACAAAATGTGCTAAGGGTGAAAAAATGATGCACAGGGAAACGCTGTTAATGTAAGGATATACATTTTGATCTTGTTTGAACTAGAGATGCAAGAATGTCCTTTGATAATTATACAGCACAGGCTTCTCTTGGCCAAAAAATTACAGCTGGTGAGACACCAGTGATGGTAGTGGAAACAATCCAATGTAAAACAGGTGTAAAATGATAGTCTGGGCCATAGTCACTGTGCAGTGAAACTTGAATCACCCTAGGGCATACAACACAGGTGTCAAATTAATTCTTGATAGTTTGCCAAAATCACAAATATGTCAGATTGTTGTCATAGGGAATAAGGGGGCATAATCTGTAGTTTCAAAAAAAGAAAAAAAAAGTAGTTAAAGAAGTTGCAATAGTTCAAGAAATTACAAGGTTAATCTTCATGATGTTAACCTGGGAAAATACTGAGCTTACTAGTTTTCTCGGTGTCCTGTCTTGCCAGCAAGGGCTGAGGCTGTACTGTGCTCTGCCTGGTGTTTACACAGTGTTCATGTCCTAGCCTTCTCAAAGTACAGACAGGCAACTTCTCAAAAGCTTGAAGTAGTGGCCAGTCTTCTGCAAAGCATCAGGAAGAGCAAAAAGACCTGCATAAACACCGCAAGCTGCAGAAAGGACAGGGGACTGAGGATATGGTGCCTTGTGAAAATGATCTGATATAGCGGTGAACGTCAAAAAATGCAGTTCACCTAGTGGCTTGTTCTGATCTGAAGAGAGACTCCTGTCTGGCACCTTGTGTCCCAGCCACATCAGCTCTATTTCGTCACACAAAAAAACCCCAAACCCCAAACCCTAAGTGAAGAATTCGCTGAGAATAGCATGGAGAATAACAAACATTCCTGGCATTTATGAGGTCTCTCTTTTGCCATTTAGAGGGGAAGAAATGGTAATACAACTGTTTCTAAACAAGAAGAGTAAGTGGTCATACCAATTCCTAAGGCAGCATCTTTTCACTGCTCACTTACTGGATTTTATGACATAATATCATTCATACTGCACAACATGAAACTGTTCCCTCTGTACAACGTGGAGCGGCATGAAATGCAATCCCAAAGCCAAAACCTTCAGAACAATTTGTTTTTGAAACAAGGAACTAGGGGAATCACTGTGCTTACCGGCTATCTGTATACAACAGATCAAGTTACACCCTCAGTATCAGCATCCCATATTCAGCAGGGAAAGAAGGTGAGAAGGGAAAAATGAAGACTAATTTACTAATGCTTTAGAATGACTGACTATTAAGTGTTCTTTTTAGAAGAAGAACAGTGTCCAAGATGAGAGTTTTCAAGTTGGGGACTGGAACCGATATTCACGTTGTGCAGCTAGGTTTTGTGGCTCACGTCCAGAAGGGTGTTCAGCTACTTAACTCTCTTTGAAATACGAGTCTTAAGTCCCTAGATCACTTCTTTGCTTTGTTCCCAGGGCTGACCATCATCCTGTGATGATCTGCAATGGAACCTCTGTTCTGATACCTTCAAATGTACTGTTGAATCCTTAACTTTTATTTTTCCATCTCTGATGATACTCATACAGTCCGTGCATACCAGCATCAGATTTAAAGAGTCTGAGGTGAAAACTGCAATCACTATACAATTTTTCCTTCATATGCTAGTATGTGAAAAAGGTAGGGAAGGCTTTGTGTAACGTGAAGTTAATTTTCTTGTGGACTAGGTTTACTTATTACTAGATGACATTACTGCATTAGTGCTACAAAAAGCCAAAGTCCTGGTTATTAAGAGCAGACAGTTCTTTACAATGTGCTGCAGAGACAGCAGCAATTCATCAGTGTCATTTGCAAATTGTGGCACTCTGTGCTCCTTGCACAAAAGGCACAGCTGCCGGCAGATAACATCAGTTCAGCAGCGATGGGGTCCCATTTGTTTTCTCTCTGCCTCTTGCTGTCTCATTAGGGGAGCAGGTGAATATCAGCTGGCTCAATCTGCTCGACCTCTGGGGCTGGTCTTCTGGGAGGCACAGCTCACGGGGGCTGAGCAGCAATGCACTTGTTTGCCTTGCTGATTTGGGCAACCTTAGCCCAAAGGGTATTTCTCCTCACCTACATTTTAGTTCCACACTCTGGAGAGCTGTGGGAAAATAATTGCACCCACATGTACAGACCTTTCAGGGGAGTCCCATTGATTCACATTATTCATGCTTGCAAACGTTTGCAGCCCTGGGCTGAGTGTTTGTTAGGGCTATGGCCATAAACACTATATACTTCAATGGTGGCTGCCAAGGCGGTGAGAATTACTTAATGGGTGGTCTTCCTTGGCTTTTGCGTCTTAATAGATGTGATGTAATGTGACAGTGTGCATCATCACGTGGACTTCCCCTGATACTGTGTGAGTAGTTATGATGGCCACATGTACGAAGATCCTTGTGTGCTACCCTTGTTCTTTCCAGCTTGAGGATAATGTGGAAAGTCAGAATGGAGGGCTATGGTAGGAATCCAAGTTGCGACATGTGTATTATTGGCAGTGAAAATTATTCTGTTCTCCAGCTGGATTTCTGCATGTTTGGGATGGCGTGTTGTACAGCAGGGGTTGTCCTCATGACAAGAGAGCAGCGAATGTTCGAAGCAATCTGTGCAGAACAGAAAGTCCCAACCTTTGGGATTTGCTAGAGCAAATCTAGCCTGGTACTACATTGCCCAGCATAGGCAACAGGAAAGAGTGCGGAAGGGTAGGTGGCAGGACTTCTTATCTGCGTGTTAATTACATGTGCATGGCCATGTGTGATGAATGGCATCAGACTGGTGTCCGTTCTTCCATGGGGAGGGAACAGATGGTGAGTGGGGACTCCGGGAGCAGGTGAGCACATTCCCCCCATGCCGAGTCTACTGGGTGCTGTGAAGTTGTGTGTTACTTGACATCAAATGTTACTGTGAATTTTAACACCGGTAGCTTCTTTCTTTAAATGTCTGGAAGCCAGAGTTTGGTCTGGGGCCAGAGCAAACCAGCCCTGAGGGCACGATGCTGCCTACCGGATCTTGGTACCCCCAGGGCAGTGGAGGGCACAGGGCGAGGGCTAGCACAGGGAAGCCCCAACCCCGTGGCTGCCCACCAGACCGCTGCCACGCTGCTGCAGTACATGCTTGTAAACTGCAAACCTAGTCAAGCCCTTCTGATCGTGCCGTACAGTATCCTGTGCTTTGAACACCCACTGTCACTCATACTTTGTCAGTGACTCCAGAGGAGCTCTGGTGACTCAGTTTCAGTGGAAACTAGCTAACTAACTGTGATAAGCATCGTTGTATGTGCAGTATCTGCTTGAACTTGCCACAAGTAGAACTACCCACCTCTACTCAATCATAGATAAGGAAAAAAAAAAAAACCTCAGAGAGAAAACACAGTGAACAGCACTCAGCCTGTAAAAACCAAATGCTAGTTATAACATATGCACAGTTACTGTGCATGGAAGTGATAAATCATTCTGGGTGAGGCATGTATTAAGCTTTGTGCGAGTTTCCCCCCAAAAAAGCCCAGTTACTATATGATCATGGCAAAAACCCCTGTATTCAATACCAAGGTCTAAAGCACTAAGTTTTCTACTTCTGGATCATATAGCATAGGTTTGTATGTCTTATGGCAATGTGAGAATAATCTCTGGGCACTCTGCCTTTCAGTACAGTAAAAAAGCAGGCACTAGATTGCCTTATTTCTTTGTTTCCAAATATACCAAATGTATGTTGCTTGAGGGCTCTGGCTTTGTGTTGGCAGCTATTCCCCAGGTGACATTTGTGACACACTTTTGTCAAAGAACTGAAAGTGTGCAAATACTGTCTTGAAATTCCTCACATTTTTAATGAGGAGAGGTAACTGCTTTGAGCAGTTGCAGGCAGGAATTATTTCTGAGCTCTGGAGACACTGTAGATGGGAGGAAAACCATGCTCTCTGGCTGGGAGAAACACCACTTGAGTAAGAAAATCTGTTTCTTGCTAGTTATCCTGGTCTCAGACCTCCTATCGCATACTTAGCCTGAGCCACTGACTGGGGATGCCCCCGATAGCATGGTTCACAGTGTGAACTTAAAGACACCTTGGGGATGCCCCTGACAGCTTGGTGAACTGAAAGACACCTTAATTTTGTCAGTGTGAAGAGGAACTCCTGGGCTGTAACGGGAAATGATTTGCCCACAAGGCCGATCCTGGAGATAGCGAAAGCAAAAGTATTTAAAGAGAGGTCTAGATACTCAAAAGATGATAGAAGGATGTGTGGGAGAATGTTGCCTTGCAAAAAGTCTTATCTGTGATAATTCCCGTAAATAAGATGCTTATTGTTTAATAGAAGATGGTTACAATTAATATTTGAATCTTAATATTGAAAAATACAATATCTCAACTTAAAGAGTAGCACCAGTACATGTGACAGTCCGTATGCACCCATCTAGAGCTGTGAGTTTGGTTTTACTTCACCCTAAACTGAGCCACATTTTAGTTTCTTGTAAGAATAGATATATTTTTCTAGTAATGCGTAACCTCCCGTCCCTACCTATTTAGTGATAGCGGTATTGTACCCGGTGCTTACTGTATTACAGCAAGCTAATGTGGTGGCTCAATGAAACTGATTTGCAAAATTAGTAGTCTTTGGTGACAGAATCCTAATTCTGACTGAAATAACAAGTTTTCCCTCAGGTGTGTTTACCAGAACCTTTAGGAAATTCATGTGTCCAAAATTCCCTGTGACGTTTACATATATAAAAAGTTGTATGTGAGACACACCTCTGGGCTGCACCGCTAGGGTTTTGAATAAGGGAGTTTAAGAGGAGGTATGAAAAAAGCAGTTTACAGTTGTGATAAGGAAAACAACTGTGTAATCCATAGCTCTCAAATGTGGACCAAACATACTGGGGAACACCAAACAACTGGTTCTTATCACTCCCTTGTGCTGGAGAAAGGGAGTTGGCCTGGCACGTGTTCTCTGCATCCTCTAAAATGCATCGGGGTCCTTGCTCTTCTGAGTCTGAACAATGCAAGGCCTCAGGTGAACTGTGCATGCTGCAGCTGGCAACTGAGTTAGCTCCGTATACAGCTGCTGGAAAATCCTAATTTCTATCCTGAGTTAAATCTGACACCGAGCCTGAGCGGTGTACGGGATTACAGGCTCCAGGGACTTCCCATGGGAAGGGACAAACCCCTGCCTGGGTGCTACCAGGCTGCGGGCTTGCCCAGGTTTTTCTAACTTTGTTCTGCAAGTGCATGTCCTGATAAATACATACACATGTACATACCCTGATTTCTGCCCCACCCCAGGGTCAATTTCAATGCTTTTTAGAGGGAAATATTGACAATGTCTGTGTAAGCATCAAAATTAAGGGTTTTCTTCCTGCAAGCTTACTCTCATTTCTCCAGAAACCAGGGTAAAAAAGAAAAAGAAAAGAAAAAGCACCAGTACAGAGCTCTCCCAACCTGTGCAATGCTTGGAATGAAATTTCTCTCCTTGCTGGTTTTGTCAGTGGCAAGAACTTTTGTCTGCGTTGTTCCAGCCCTGCTGTGACATTGTTTTTTGCCCCTTGTCTTTTTTTTTGCCCCTTGTCTTTTTTTTTGCCCTACAGAAGCTTAAGCACAACTGGGAGAAACTGTACATTACTGCATGAATTGAGGGGTAAATTGAAGGAGAAGAAAAGGGAAGATGGGCAAAGTGCAGAAGAAAAGACACAAACTCTGGCCTGGGCCCGCCACTGATCGTCCCGTCATTTGCAGTGGGCCCCAGTGACCAAGCATGCCCGTCTGCACTTCACATTTTATGGGTCAGCAACATTTTTGTCCCTTCCCTATTCTTGCATGTCACCCTGATGCAGCTGGACTCTAAATGCTAGCTTTTTTGTTTCTAACGTTATTGATGTAAGTTTGCACGCAGGCAGAGTGTATATGTATTCGGTGAGGTGGTGCCTGCCAGCTGAGCAGAGGGAGGAAGGGGGAAGGCCTTGTAGTCACGGCACACTCCACTGACACTCAGAAGAGCCCTGCTTTGCTGCTGCTTGACCTTAGGCGCTGCGTTGCTGCCCTGGCTCCGATTCAGCAGAGCTCTTACAAACGCCCTTTGCCTACAGCGCGCTGGCTTATACCTCTGCTCTGCAGAAACGCTTCAGCCTGCTGCTGAGTTTAGCTCAATGAGAATTAGTTGACGAGGCCAGAGCAGCTACGGGGGGAGCTGCCTTGCTGCCCCGGGGCTGTGGTGGCAGTCCCGGCTGGAGCATAGCGGGGAGGAAGGGTAACACATGCTGCTGTGAGGATGGGGGTGCATACTCTGAGGTGCTGTCATGATGCCTGTATACACCCTGGAGGAGCGGGAGAACAGAATCTCTGGAAAAACAGCGGTGGTGGGGAAGGGAGATTGCGTGCATACACTTGGTAAACTGCTTGGGGATGTCAGGTACAGAAGCTGCAACATTATCTGAATACAAAACCACATAAATACATTACACCTTAAAACAACATGAGCAATGATTTATCATTAATTACCATTACAGACCACTTAGCCAACTTCACTTCAATGTTAGCAATCTTTGTTTTAAGAATGAATGACTGTATGTATCTGGGAATTCCCTCTTTCCTCCAGAGCTGTACTGACATTTCCTCCAGCAGCTCAGCATGTCCCTCCTTTGGTTGCTCCATGTCCTTTTCCATGAACTTGAAAGTCTTGTTTGGCGACAGCTCTGTCTGGTTGAGCAAGGTAGCTCTCCAGAGCCTAAGGCCTTGAAGTGGTAGAGGTTTGCAGGTTGCTGGGTGGTGCTTTCTATGATGGGTTGCATTAGCTGCTTCTGTAGCATGCTGCACCCTGTCTAGTCCAGGGGGGATGGTCAAAGCTGGGGGCCTTGAACAGCAGCTTCTGACACTGCAGCAGTTTCTGAGTTACTCAGGATACTAACGAGAACACATTAATTTGTGCACATCAGTAACTGCAGCTTGGGCTCTCCCTAGGCAGTGGGTGCAAGCCTGCCCCATTGCTGGGGGTCAACATATTGATGTTTCTGTTCCCAATTATTTTCTACAATTGGAAGATCTGCTATTTTTTAGCTCAGTTGTAGCCCTCTTTAAATATGAGTAATGCCAATTCTCACCAGGCTCTGCTGGGATTTCCAGATTAGCATTAATGCTTTTCTGAGAGGGTGCTGTTTTCCAGGGTGGGGTGGGGGAAGATTGATTAGTGTAGAGTTTTTCTTAGTCACTTTTCGGAGACAGGATTGAAACCAGGTGAAGGTTCATGCTTGGACCAAACGCCTGCAGCTGGAGCTCCTCTCTTGCGGTGTCAATGCGGGTGAGTCATCCTTGCGTGGTGCATCACCTGCTGTCAGGGTATCGGGCGGGATCTTGAATGCACTTAGATTTACTGGCAGATGGACTGGAATCCTGGCCCAGGTAGACAAGAGAGGAGTTTTTAGCCATCCTGCTGGTCCCCTGAAGAGGAGGACCAGCTGCAGGGAAAACTGGGGATGCCAAGAAGCTTCTGCTGGCCAAGGGCTGAGCCCTGGGATGGAGGCTGCAGAGCATGGCGAGGATGCATCTGCCCTGCAGGGCGGGCACGGGCAGTTTGTGCCTCCTTTTTGCAGGTGCCGCGAGTGAGGGCAGCAGGACCCAAAAAGCAATGGTTTGGTCTGGGTTGCATTTGCTTCTGGAAAGATGCTTAGAGCTGTGAATCAGAAAACTACAGACTTGGTCTGGATTTTAAAGCAGCTTGTATTGTGTGTAATGATACTGTTCCCAAACATGTTGTGTTTAGCTGTGGTGAACTGACTAGAAAACTGAAGAGAGGCTTGAGGAGAGGGACTGCAAGAGGGAGGAGTAGTGAGTGATGGTGGGTTTACCCTAACAGGGCAAGGGCAAAGGCAGGGACATTTGCAAAAAGCAAAGGCATGGAGTATCAGTGGAGCAGCTGTGGGCATGCACAAACAACGAGACTTTTCCATGTCTAATTTGGACAATGTAGAAATTTTGCTCCTTTCACTGCTCTGTTTACTACTGCTGGGCCTTCTCATTTCTGCAGTGAACTCAAAACCAGTGTGAGGGTGGTGGTCAGTACTGTCCCCATGAGGGGGATCACAGCAGGGGAAGGACAAGGGACAGAGCTATCCACAGCCTCCAGGAAATAACACAAAGTTTAAGCTTTAATAGTAGAAAGGTGGAGGCTATGGGTGGATAAAAGGAGTTGCATAAGATAGAAGGGTGTTATGCTGTTAGGTGGTGGGTAAGGAAAATGACTGCAGCTTCTGTCTTCTTCCACAGAGGGAAGCATAGGGCACGTGGACATCAGAGTGGCCAGAGAGGCCCATGATGGAGATGGGGAAGAAGGAGGGTCTGGATGACAGGCTTAGCAGCAGCAGTGCGACGGAGAGGTCCTTGCATTTACCTGTTGAGGTTAGAGCAGTAGCCAGACCCCTCAGGGAAAAACATTAGAGAGAGGTTTGGAAAGGAAGGGTGGGGCAGGTTAATGAGTCATCACCACAGTGATGATAGATGACAGCAAAGCTTTCCTAATCCCACACAGACAGCATTTGCCATGACCTTGGTATCTCCCCTCCTGGCTGGGGCTGCCCCACTGCTGTGGGGCAGCCGGAGCCTAGGGGACTTTACCTCCCGAAGGGTGGCTGTGCCCTTGGTGCTGAGTGGAGGGAGGAAACCCCTGACCATCTGTCTGTCCATCCCAAAGCGCCCCACGCTTGCTTCCGTGGCGTGAGGAGGTTGAATGTGCAGTATAGATGCGATGCACGGGGGAGGGAGCCCCAACCTCTCCCAGCCTCTGCCCTGGCCTCTGTATATCAGAGTACAGGTGTTTTCTTTCTTGTTTTTGGTTATAAGTCTATCAGGCAACTCATTTGAATGATAGGGTGGTGTAGTCTCCAGTTTATCCTTCAGAGAGAGATCTGCTTTACACCAGCAGGGCAGTTTGATAACCCCAAGACATCCTCCATGCAAGCCTCGGGCTCTGCAAATTCCTGTGAAAACAGAACAACGAGGGGAAGGTTGCCTGTGGGGTAAGGTAACAGGCTATGTTCAGAGTTGCTGAAAGTGGCTTCACTGGCAGCAGAAACTTTGTAAAGTTTTCTGTACAGTTTATGGCTGTTCATGAGTTAATGCAATAGTACATCTTTTTTAAAGCAGATGAGGACAAACTTGTTTAATCTCCAGTGTATGGATTGCTTTGCCAGCTGTCATGTGCTCTGAGGCAGCAGGGTGTCTTGAGCGTCAGGCACAGAAGTCTGTTAGCTGGTATATTAATTATAAATTAGCATCAAGAAAGAGAGCATGGTTGGCAAGGAATGGCCCCAGTGTGGTCACATCCTCGTCTTACCAACTTACTAGCACTGGTAAGAGCTGAGGAGGATATTAATAAAGCAGGCAGCCTTCTCTGCTTTGTGCCCCAAAATGTTAGCATATCAAGAACATTTTTTAAGCAAAATGCCAGTCTGAGTCAGACCTCCAACAGCCAGGCATTCATCATCTAGGTTTACCCTGAGGTACTATTAGTTATAGCTGGAAACACCAGTGATTTAATAATAAATAAAGGTCCCTGTGATCAAATTCTAAAAAGCACTGTAATTTTCTCCAGAATACTTGTGTGAAATACTATTTTCCATCAACAGGTTCCTACCTTTTTCAAAGTTAGTACGTCTTCATCTTCCTTGTTTCCATATAATAAAGCTGTAAAAATAAACAAATGCTGCATGCATAGGTATGCTTAACTGTAGCCAATATTTTACAAAGTCACTATAGACTTAGAATAACACAAATAAACTTCTACTGTTATGCAAATGATGGCTTGATGAAACATTTAAGAGTGAACTGAATGTTCAGTGCTAAGAAATGTTGGTCAAAGAACTGATTTTAAGGCATACTTTCTTATGTAATTACTTTAATAAGAGGAAACTATGGGTTCCAGCTGAAGACTAAGCTTTTATCCACACTAGACAACACTGGAGTATTGTCTTCAGTATTAAAGGGCGCTCAGTTCAGTGATGCAAAATATTCCAGATGTGCTAAAGGTCATTTCAAGCTGCTTTGTTCAAGATTCAGGCTTACCTTAAAATGTACCTACCTGGGAGGCTTAACTATAACTCAGAGCAAAACCAATAAAAATTCCTAGGAGGCCAGCTGAGTGATGATTTGAAGAGGTTAATTAATATTTCTTTAGAAGGACACTTTTTTCCCCCTGCAGTGGTAGAATAGCAGGCTGTCAGTGTAGAATTGTGGACTTCATTATTCTGTGGAAACTCCAGTCATCACCCATAAAAAAAGAAAGATGCTGTGTGATAGTACTGAGATTGGATTTATAATAAATAATATATATATATTTGAAGGCATCTCAAAAGCTACCAGGTGTATCCTTGCATGAGGTTTTAAATTCTGCATTTCAGAGAAAATAGAAAAATATCAATAACAGGGCTCCCATTTCCCTTCTTTGAACACCTGCTAATGGTTTGAGGTAAGAGTTCACCTACATGAATCATAGGGGCACACACCTCTCAAGCCGTTGTTACAGGTTGTTTACAGACCAAACCATAACTGCAGTATTGATTTGCACCCTCTTCTTCCCTTAAAGCTGTCTATACCATCCAGAGATTGGGGAAGTAGCTTTATTTAAGTGAAAGCTTAGCTTCCAGAGTAGAGTATGTTGTCTATTAGAAAATCATCACCAGTGTTTTTCCAGCGAATTAGCTTACTGCAGGCCTTAGGAATGTGCAGATACGTGGAAGCAAAATTCACATGTGCCTTTGTTTTGACCAACAAAGGCATCATGACCAGCCTCTCTTCTGCAAAAACATTCCAAAATCCGTAACAGCGGAGTAAACGGAAGTGGTATTAACCCCATTTTTTTTTTAACTCTTGCAGTGCACATATCTGTGTTGCAAGTGTGATATTATTACCAAAACTCTTGCAAAAATTCCTGATCTAGGTCAGGCTCGAAGTAGCATGCTGCATTAAAGCTTTTTATTCTCTTCTCCACTCACATATTTTTCCACGTAACTCCCTTTCGCTTTGTTTTACAAACTTTGTACAGTGGTACCTGCACTACTTTCCGTCTGAGGTGGGCCAAGCCACGCTTGGCCTTTATCTGCTCTGTTCAAATGCCTCGATAATATGATATGAAGATATTGTGAGGGGTTGCCTGGGAAGCTGTTCCGTGACTCTTGTCCAGATTTGTTCACAAGTGTGTCACAGATATGCCAAATGATTACATAATTGATTTCAAGTAAATGCACAATTACAGTTCTAATACAATTGCTAGATTATAATAGTTGATTATCAATGAGGTGTTAGTATATAAAGAAAATCTGCCTGGCTTTATGGTTACACTCCACCTTTGAATTCAGATTTTGGCTGTGATACTCACAGGTTAAATGTCAGAGACCTGCTGAAATGTGATTTGCTGCATAATGGTACAAATGAAGACCTAATTAATTTTGCGATTATGAGTTAAAATGTTGTATTAATAGTAGTGCTCTTGATACCACTTCTAAATATAGATTGGGTGATAGTGTTGTGGAGTTGGGCCAGAGGCGGTGTGTTTTGCTGGCAGAGCTCCAGGTGAACCTCTCTGCCAGGGTCTGCTTCTGGAGTAGTGTGGGAGCAGTATTTTAATCCCACTTTCCTGCTCTTCTCAATGCCCAGTCAAAATTCTAACATACTCTGTCATTCATGCATGTGATTCTCTCACATGTAGTTATATAAATACCATTTTTCTGTGTTTGACATTTCACACAGCTGTAGAGAAGCATGGGGACAAAATGTGTTAGCCACTCAGCATCCCTGTAAAATCTCAACTTTCTTTAAATGTCATTTTATCTTCGACAAGTGACTGCTCTTTTCTGTTGGTTCATTTGTGTTGCTCCAGAGCAAGGATGACCAGCAGAAGCACTGCTGTGTTCCAGCACCTGCTGGTTCCCCAGGAGTTTCCATTTGCTTTGCATATTTCTTGGAGTTTTTCTGAGCTGAAAGTGTACAGGTTGGTCTTTCTTATGTATCTGCAGCCCATTTCTACTTGCATTTCAAGAAATAGGGAAGCAGTGCTCAATAATTGCTAGAAATCACCAGGAAAAAAGGTCCTTTGTGATTTTTCTTCATCTGAGAGAATTTAAATTGCATGCAATATATTGCTGCATAGCTTCATGTTTATGCATATTAAGCCCAAAATCTGTGGGTTGTTTTTTTAGGGCCTGGTTCCCCAGAATACCAGAAGCATGCTTGTGTGCAAAGCGGGTGTGTGTCCCTGTTGCAGGCTCCCTGGCTGCAGCTAGAGGTTAGAGGGACTCCCTAGTAGGTGTTTTGGTGGTAGCACCATCATCCTTGGGGTGCTCAGGTGCTGGGATGCTTTGCTATGACCCCTAGTTTCCTGGGTAAGTAGTGGAGAAGCTGATGTGAAAAGCAGCAGTGCGCTGCTGACAGCCAGGGTCCCTGCAAAAGAGAAATTAAGAACTTTCAATGAAGTATATTCCCACAGACAGATAATTTCTTTGTTGCTTGCTTGTTGCAAAACAGTCCCTGCCTGCTTGCAAAACCAGCTTGTGGTGTATAGGGGTGGAAGTGTTTGACCTTGGATAAGATCTGCAGGGCCTGGAATGTGGTGCCTTGCTTAATATATTGTTTCTTTAATGTCCTGAAGAAAAGACGTACCTGTGATTGCTTGTGGCTGCTGAGGGTTCCTGTTAATTTATGCCTACCAGCCACACTGTGAGAGAGCCTGGTGACATCTTCAGTTATTGAAGTATAATATTTTTAAAGGCCAAAAATGTGGCAACTTTAACTCAGATTTCACTAGAGAGAAGTATTACAAACCCTTATGTGAAGGGCAAGGGTTTCCAATCATTAAAGAAAAGAAGGAGGAGAACAATTTAAAAATAATGTCTCCTGAAAGGGTAGGAAAAAAAATGAACCAGCTCTTAACTTGATGTACTTGTTAGAAATGATAAATAACACTAACGAGAAAGTAAGAGGTGCATCATATAGTGCATCATATAACTCCTGCCGACAGATGGCTTGGTCATGCTTGTTCCCTCTCCTCAAGTGGTCTGTCTGGGAATGGTTTACTTGCTGGTGAGCGAACTTAAGCAGGAGAGGTGAACTGTCTTGTGAAAACAAACGTGCTCGGCTCCTTCTCTAGGGTACGCTTGAGTTTTGCGCTGTGTTTGAGTTTTGGTGCAAGAGAACCAAAGGAGTAGCATTGATGAAACAACACTGCACCCCACCCCAGCATTAAAACCTGTGATTAAGGGGACTGATAGTCTGTTCTTGTCCTTTGCTTTGCTGTTAAAGAGGTCGTAAAGGTTCGTCTGGGAGATTGTTCTGGGGCAGGGGATGGAGGATCTGAACCCACCGCGAGGACAGGCGACGGCAGGGAATGGCTGCGGATGACAGCCCATCCCTTCCTGGAGGCATCGGTGTGATCAACGCAAGGGTGCTATTCCGAGGATGTGCCCGCTGGAAAGGACTTCCAGCAGTGGCTGCTACGGCAATAGCATTTTTCAGATTTTGGCAGCCTCTTGCCATAGGAGGCCTGGGTAAGATTCACTTCAGTGGCTAGCGTACGTACCCCCTAGCACAGGCACAGGCCCAGGCCCAAGTGATTTCTGTTTCTGCCTTTGCCAAGGTCCCTGCTTGCCTGACCCTGCAAATAACTTTTTTCCTGTTCCTTCCTTGATTAGCTCTGCTGCTGAGACTTTTCTCAGCTCTTTCACCAGCCAGTCAGACTTTCAACTTCTTCTGTAACCAGCTTGTGAGGTCTGCCTGAAAAAATACCTATAGGCATCTCAGGATTTCTTGCAGCACAAAGAGAGGAAGAAGCCGACCCTCAGCTGGAGTGAATTGGCATAGTTCCCTTGGTTCGAATGGACTTTGGTCATTTGATGCTAGCTGAAGAGGTTGCTTGGCATTTTCTCCCCAAATGGGTTGCTCTCTGTGTACTTCTTGTTCATGCCAAGTAATGGGCAAGGACCCTGACAAAGAGTCTGAGGGTAAAAGTGGTGCTGGGGCTTGGTTGTGCTGCAAGGGAGCGCGGCACACTGCCTGCATCCGACGTAGTGGCTCTGCCTAGGGTACTTCTTCTAAGGAAAAAGGACTTAAGTTTCCCCACCTGTAAACTTTGCCCTTGCGTAAGTTCTGGTTTCCCACACAAAAGGAAATGCATGAAATGAAGAAACCTCTGGTCTGATGGAAGAGCAGGAAGTGGTGTTGCTAGAAACCTGATGAGAGATAACAGCAGAAGAGTGGAGACCTCGAGATAAGCATATTTGGGGGTAGGCTGGTTTTATGATTTCGCTGAGCGGAACCGCATATGCCGGGGCACTTCTCATGCCGCACTCATCTCTGTAGTATCTGCATACTTCTCTTTGCCCTTTATGCGGTCTTGGGAGAGTCCCTCTGTGAAAAGGAGAGTTGTGCTATGTTTATTAGCATTGACTGAATGTGAAAGGAAAGAAGCACGTTAAATCTTTCTGGGGTTACTTGCCTGGGCTGTGTGCTGGTGTAAACTCAGTAGTACTACTGCAATGAACCGTGCTGCACTCTGCAGCTGTTTCCATGCTGGGCACAATTTATGCAGATCAGGTAGAAAGTTGTGTTTTGTGTTAATCGCTGACTTCTGAAGTGCATTTGGCCAGGGGATTTTTTTTTTTTTTTTTAAGCTGAAAATAACTGTGGCTATATTAGGGCTGTGTAAACTTTCTCAGATTTCTCTGTTCTGTGAAAATCAATTCCTTTGGCTCGTGTGTCCACAGCTGTTAGGAAGGCACTCTTTGCCATGGATTTAGTGGTTTGCTTGAATAAACCAGCAGGGCAAGACACAGGCATTCAAAGTAGTGCTTTACTGAACGTGAATGCTGTGGAGGAGGAGAGAAGAGAGGAGTAAAGGCACAACATTTCCAGAAGTGGCCTTCCTGCATACATCTACCATGCCCAGAGAGCAGGACCAAATGGGTCTGTGGTTTCAGGCTGACAGTCTTGCAGTACGGGCTTTGCTTTGCTAACAAGCAGTTTTAAAAACTGTAGCATGGGATATTGCACAGTCTCTGAGTACAACTCACTGGGGACAGATTTTGTGGGTTTTTTTATTACTAATGCTACTGTTCACCCAGACTTGCTCCATAAAAATCAGGGACATGCCACAGTCCCATCCAAAGCTGCAGGAGCATCTGAGCTCAGATACAGGAGCAAAACCTTCAAAAATGTTGTTTGGGACACAAAGACTGAAAATCCAAGCCAGGCATAATTTTCTATATAAAATTTCTGAAGACCCTGGCAGATTTAATATAGATTGATAGTTTCTGTTTGTGTGACATGTGAGTTTGAGCTCAACTAAATTGTTTTCAAACAACCCCCAAAATTTACGACAAATGCAATGTTAAGTAAACAACTTGTTTATTCCCTTTTTTTCTTGTATTTTTTGCTATTCCAGACACAAACACTGGAGTGAAGGTTACAAAATCACTCAGAGCATACCAAACAATATAATCTAATCACAGTGGAATAGCTGAGCAGAGGTGTTCATCAGTTAAACAAATCAAAAAACACTTTCACTTGCACATCCTAATAAAAATGTTATAGACCCAGAGATCTTGTCTGAAGGACAGAAAAAGCAGATTTTTTTTGTACAAATGAGTAAAACAAGACTAAACTTCCCAGTAAAATTCAGAGATTATAGAAACAAATAATTTTAGTACACTATGTTATTTTTTCATTTTCTTCATTACACACATAGTTATCATGCTTGACTTTATGTAACTAATGGGTATCTGCATTTGTTTTTCTCAGATAGGTTTCTTTTCAATATAACGTGCTGTGTGGTGTAAATCAACAAGGCAACATTTGGTCTTCTTCAGATTCCCCCCTGCACCTTTTCTTCTGGTTTGAGAAATTCAAATCTGGGGAAGATTTACATAAGTCTATGATTCTGGGGAGAAGCAGTTTTTGCAAAGTCACTTGTTATGATCCCTGGTAGAATGTAGTTCAAGTAATACTCTGATTGCATCTCCCACTAGGGTGTAGTGGTTACTCTAATGATGTTTTCAAAACATAACTGGCTCAAGCCCTACCTATTATGAAGACAATCTTCTTTCAGGACTTGCGGTATGTTTGGCATTCATTAATATGCATTTACACTTGCAGATGAAATGTTTAAATGCTTGATGGTAGCCCTGTCTATATTTAGAGCAGGGTTTGTGGGTGCATATTTTGCATGTAAATGAGTTGTGCATATTTGCATTTAAAAAAAAAGTATCTGGATAGTGCTTTTCTCATCAGTTAAAATACTGATTTTATATTGGGCTGAGAGCATTTTCAAATGCCTTTTCCTGCTGTGTCTTAACTCACTTTCTCTCTCCCCCATCACAGTGACATTTGATAGACATAAACCATCCAGACGGTGCAGATTACTTAACAAGAGGTTTTAGGGCTCTGCGGGGGAACGTGCCGAGGTGACATCTTTCTGTGTGGGTGGGTGCTGTGGGCTCTTTCCCATAATAGCCAGAGGACTGGGGGGCAGGTGGTGTGGCCAGCAGTATGGCTGGGAGCACACAACGCTCCCTCCGGTGGGTGCTGCTGCTCTGGCTGCTGTGCCAGCCCACTGTCCCGCTCCGCGAGCAGCTTGGCATCTCATCCTGCATTCCCTGTCCTTGGGAAGCAGTGCACAGTTCATGCCATTCCCAAAGCTTCAGGCACTCCTCCTACACTTTCGTGCTTCAGGTGCACGGGGAAAAGCCAGAGCAGAGCTGTGGTACAAAGTCCCTGGGACTGAGGAGCAAGACCTGCTGCCGCGATACAATTTGAAGAATGATTGTTTATTTCCTAGGGGCTTTTTTAGGGGGTTGTCTCAATTTTAATTGATTGCCCTCAACCGTCTTGAAGTTTTATAAACCACGATTAGTAAATTCTCTCATCCTGGCAGTCAGTAATATTACAGCAGAAGAAACTATGATGGTGAGGTGAAGTGACTTGCCCAAGGTTGCAAAGCCAGTGTCACATCTGGCTCTGTGTGAATTTGGCCTCTGCAGACCACCTCTCCCGGTGAGGATGGCCAAGCAGAGATGGCATCTGTGTCTTAAGGACTACATTACTTTTCCAGCAGCAGGGCAGGGACCTGGGCTGAGTATGTCCCAGCAATACACTGTGTTTCAGGCCCACCTCTGTTCTGATTGACATTTCTTTTAAATCACAACAAGGAAGAAAGAATGAGGTTCTTCTCATGACATGAAGAAGCAAGTTTTAAATCTTGGCAGAAAATTCCTTGTGCCTCAAACTCTAATGATACTTAATTTTGCAGCTGTATCAAGAGATTAAAGCAAAAGTTTTCTGGGAATTAAATGCCCACTTAAGTGTGGTGTTTCACTTGGAACCTAGCAAGTCGTCTTCGACTATTTTACCTTTTGTCTTCTGGTCTGGAAAATGTCATTCCTCAGTGGTATAAAGTGCAGTTGCAGGAAAGTCCCTGGAGTGATGTTGACTTATATTTGTTGAAGGTATCTGGATTGAAATTCATAGAGTTGCTGAAAGTGTGGCTTGTTTTATTTTGTTGTGATCTAGCTGTATTTGCAGATTCCCTTTATTGAGTATATGTTTAAAGGTACATTACTCGTATAGCTTAAATGGGAAAAAAAGCATACAGTGGCCAGGCACTTTTCTGGCAGCATCTAACTGTAACAAACGAGGTCTTACAGGGTCGTTATCACAAATCACTCCCCTTGCTGACATGATGGCACTGGCAAAAGCTTTGATGCACAGCATAGACCTGGCCTTTGTTTCTCTCGCCCGCTATCTGTGTGAAGCAGTAGATCAGCTCCTATCACAGCGAAGTCAGTTAGACCCTAGCTCTGTCAGCTGTCAGATTTCTACTAGTTTTACTGGATCCAGCTGTCAGGTAAAAGCAATTAATTATTCTTAAGTGGTTAAATGACAACTGTAGTCATTTGTCCCACCTGCTGTATACAGTTTTATGTTTCAGAAAAATAATTTAATTCATTTTTTCTGTACGGCATACATGAATCTGGGCTGGGAAGTACTGCTGTGCTGTGTATTCGCCACAGTACTGGTGATGCAATGGTCTTAGGGAATCCTTACTGGTGTGATCATGTCATGAAAGAAAGAAAAAGTTAGGTGGGGATGCCTTAGCTTATTTGTTGTTTTCTAGTATAGGCATAGGAAACTATATCTGAAACCTGCCTTGAATATGAAAAGTGTAGTCTTTTCAGAAAATATCTGGGGTACCAGATCCCCCAGCCCATTGCTGGATCAGGGACAGCAAGCCTAATATGATTCAAGCACATTTTAAGCAGGCTTTCCTGAAAGGTGAAAAATGACGGACAGAGGTTTTCTGTTGTGTATTGCAGCTAGCTGAATAATTGAGGATTGTTTAAAATCTTCCCCTTGGAGATGACATTGCCATTTGAGATTCTCTGTCTGCTGCTTCTGCTCGAAGGTACCTGTTCACATCTGTTTTCTTTCTCTGTAATACAGACGTGTATGTAAGAAGGAGCTTTTGCTCTTGGCAAGGTTAGAGCTCAAAGTTTTTTTCTAACACCTGAAATGTAATCCATTTGCTTTTAGCCATCATTTGAATCCTGCTGCCTACTGGGTAGAGGTAACGAACACGGTAATGAACCTTACTGTAGGAAATGGGTGGCCGTGGTGATGCCAGACAGTTTGTGCTCTTGCCCTTTTTTTGAAATACCAATTCCAAGTAGCTTCCTGCTGCTTCCTTTGTTTTCTGAACCCTGACATGGAGTTCAATATACATATTTTCTCTTATCAGAGGTTGATTAAAAGTCTCACTCTCTACAGGAACAGAGTGAAATAGGATCTCTTCCTGTGGACCGTTTCTGTTCTGACCTGTCAGTATTTGGTAGGTTTCATACCTGGGAGCTCTGCTGCTTTGGAGGAGGACAGCTGCGAGCCGGCTTGGGCTCTGAGGGACCTTCTCCACCCTCGCCTGCAGAAAGAGCTGAGGAAGACTGTGGTCCTTGCTAGGGCATCTCAAACAGGGCAGGGGATGAGACTCCTCTCCCCCCTTGCATGCAGCCTTCTGAAGAAGGTAGAGGGCTGTTGTCTTCCTAGTGCTGTTTTGTTGCTGTGAGATCTTGATATGGGGGAAGGAAAGGAGAAGGGAAACTTCAGAAATAATAATAATAATGAAAAAAATCCCTCAAAACTGCCAAATCTTTCTCTTTTAATATTACTAAAAGTCTCATGGTTTTAGTTTATTTCCTGCTTTTTGGGAAACGACTGGTGTTTTGATGCTTATGGGTCTTGGTAGTATTACTGTGTGGTTTCTAGTGTTCTTTATGGTATGCAATAAATCATTTATAATTACCACATTTTCAATTTTAGTTCTCTTCTTCTTTTTACACTGATTGATCAACCTACCTGTACTTGTCGTATATATTTCAGGTCTCCTCCAGAAATACCTGCATACTCTTCAATACATAGGCTAGGTTACGTCCTGGTGGCACTGAAGTGAAAACTAGTTTGTTGCTACTTCCCATCCAAGCAGAACAGAAGGAGACCTGCGGTCATACTGTCCTTCTTGTTCCTATATTAGGGGAAAAAAAAATAGTTTTTAGCTTCCAGGGGAGGCAGTTTAGAATAAAATGTGTGTAATTAAGATCAGCAATGAATTGGCCTTGAAGGCCATGATTCAGCTGTGATGCCCTGTGCCTTGAAGAGTGTAGCCTGATGCTCTAGCTAGTCCTTTGCCTGGCTGCCAAACTCTGCTCACATGGGGGTGAGGGCAGTGCATAGCTATGCACACTAGCTGTGTCTATATTTGTAAGCTATACAGTGCAAGGAATGTTCCCAGGTGCTGGAACCCGACTATCTATACTCTTAAATTGTTAAAACAGTCCCACTTGCAATTTCAGCCCCTGCCAGCTAGTGCTCTCCGAGACAATTGCCAGGCACTTATTTGGAAGTTAGCATGGGCCAGGGCCCGCGTCCAGCAGGCAGTTTGCATCCAGCCATCCTCTTCCGGAAAAAGGAGAGGTTTAGTAGTATGGATCCAGGCTGCTCCGTGCCAGCTGCCCTCCATGCCAAAGGATGGTCATTCACATGCTTGATTTACTCAAGTAGCTGTGGCTACCATCTTTTGCTGTTTCCTGATGGACGGGGAAGCTGGATAAGCTGGCAGAGTGAGTCAGGAGGTCTGACACCTCCTCCCGTAGCATATTCCTTAGCAGACAGGCATGCACCACAGCTCTCTAATTAGTCAGTAAGATTAAGGAAAAGCAGCTTCACTTCATCATAAAATCCAAAATAAACTTTATGCATAAACAGCAGGTGGGAATAGGGAAGTATTTGTTACCTTTTTAGTCACCACAGCCATTGCCATGGGGCCTGGTGGGGCACAGCAGACCTTTGGGAGATGCAGGAGATGCCCTGTGGCGGAGCAGCCCCATGAGTCCTACGTGCAGTGCAGTGGCATGGTGGGGTCCTTGCCACAGGGCTCACCGTGCCGGCCCGTCAGAGCGTGGTGGCAGTGCACAGGCACAGGAATAAAGCAGACAGGATAATTGCATTAAAGTGGACTATTGCCATGACGGACATCCAGCAGGGGGAATGCGAATGTCAGGGAGTTTTAATTGCATCACTGCCGTCACCGATGTTTCCCACGAGTGTGCTGCCTGGCTCCCCGCGTGCAGGTGGACCGACTGTCTTGCCTACTTGTGCTCTTCGCTGCCAATTTGTTGACAGTAGTCTCTGATGCATTACACAATGTGGTCGTAGTCAGTCTATCTGCTCTAATTAATGTTGCTGCAGACCATCTTCCTGTGTCCTCTTCTGAACACGTTAATCAAACTGTTTCCCATGGGTGAAATGGCTTTCTTCTGGGTTTTGTCTTGCTCAGCAGGGGAGGGAGGATCTATGCATGCATCGTATTCCCGTCAGTTTCCGAATGAAATGTGAGCCCTGGTGAAAACCCTCTGCCTTGTAGAAGTTCATTGCACAGGGATAAATACATGAAAGTGCTGAAGAACTAAATGGCACTGTCCTTTGGTTTGGATGGTTTTTATTTGTGTCCCGTTCATTATGGAGTCTATAACTGGTGTAATAATGAAAGGATTGACATGAAGAGTAATGCAGCGATGAATGGTATGCCTTGTGGTTAGAATTCAATTTACAATATTCACATTTTGCTTGAGAGGCTATGAAAAAAGAAGCAGAAGACTGCTTTGGGTATTCCACTACAACTTGAAAAATAAACAGCCTTCTCACTTCCTACCCAAAACAAACAAACAAAATATCTGCAAAAAATGAAGGGCGTTTCTGTGAGATGCACTTTTGTGCCAGTCTAACTTTTTGAGGTTGAGCTATTTAAGTCAAATTGCTTTTGGCAGTGTCATAGCTATGTATATAAATGACAGGAAAAAAAATATCCTGAGTTGAATTTACTTTTATAAAGTTTGCAAAGACAAGTAATGGTTTGAGTTGCAAAGCTCTGGCAGTTGTCAGCAGTTTGTTCCCCAGTACATAAATCATATTATAATTAGAGATGTGTATTTAACACATAATGATTTTTTTATCTCATGTAAACTTCAATATAAGTGTAAACCCTTGTTTTTCTGTAATACTTTGTTCCAGGAACATATTCTTCATAGAAGAACACCTTCATCATAATTAATTGGTTACTTACTGTTTGTGATAGTGTTTCAGTGTGCTTAGAAATGGGGTAAAGCATCACTAAGTTTTGACAGAAAACTTAAAAAACCCCTCTGTTAGAACAATTTACTTAATATGCTAATGGACTTTTCACAGTGGGTGATTGTTTTTTCTCTTTTGTCACAGTTGTCTGAATTTTCCTACCTATAGAAATACTCAATCTCATGCAAGTTAGAGAACACTACAAATAAACTCTGCTAGAAACAATAGCCTGTGAACAGATTCCTTCTTAGGAAGGAAGGGAATGTGGATCTTCTCCCAAATGGACTGAAAGAGGGTACCTTCCAACTCACTCATTTATTACAGTCTGATTTTTCATAAAATGATTTGTTGGACCTAACCTATTGTTTGTCTCTCTTTTTTCCTTTTTCTTTTTCTCTTTTTCATTCTTCAGAGAATTTGAAAAGACAGAATTTTTTCTTTCATGTGTGTTATTGCCAGCCCCAACACCAAACTTTAGTCTTCAATGGTTGTCTTGCAGCTGTCACTGGTATAGGGGCTGCAGAAGACAGTGGGTTTTTTTTCCCTCCCTTGCTTCATTTTCATAGACCTAAGTGTCCCCTATTGAGCAGTGGCCTTCCCAATGTGGGCATCACTTCATCGTTGGCATATGTGCTGCTGAAGCACTAATAAACACATCATCCAAACACTGACTCAGGGTGTACCCACTTACCATTTAGTCTTTATAGTAATGAGCTTTAGAGGTCATCTAGTGCAGATGGAGAGTTAACCTGTGCGTTCATTCTGGGAATCCAGATACACCTTCACCAGCCATCGAAATGATATGGTCAAGGACAGATGCAAGCAGAAAGCTTACTGAGGGTGTCATGTTACAAATAACCAGAGCAATATGGTGTTTTGTTGTTTTTTTTTTTTTCTTAAAACAAACATGCTTTCAGTCGTTTGTTGACAGCTACATTCTAAGTAAAACTGTTTGGAGGCTTTTGAAAAATATGATAAATATATTAGACTGCTATTGCAGAGGGTATTTATTCATAGCTTGCTAAAAGCTTTTTGGATGAAACCGTAATAAGCTCCTAATGACTTTTCAGAATTCTCTGTGGCATTTTTCTTGGTAATATTTTCCCATCTCTCTTTTTTTCTCCCTGCAGTGCAGCAGATTATTCAAGGAAATTCCCTTCATGCTGCCTCCTTACCACCCTTGAGGGACTGGCTCACAAAGGGACATCGGTGCTCCTTGTTTCGGCTGTGCTGCCGTCCGGCACTGCTGGAGGAGCACTTCTGGACGTGGCCATTCAAAGCCAAGGTGCTTTTCCCTCTGTTTTAGGCATCATGATGTGCAGGCTGGTGTCCCAGTGTTGTACATGCAGAGTGCAGGGAAACTGTGAGGCTGAGCTTTTGTCTTATCAGTGTCCCCCTAAACACGGGGACAGGGATTAGTGCTCTAAGGACTAGTGCACTTACCCTTGAGCAGAGGAAGAGGAAAGATGGTGAAAGGGAGCATTTTCTCTCAGTGTGCAGATTTTGAGATATTTGTAACCACTCCAGAGAAGGTAAGGGGGAGAGCGTGATAAGGCCCTGAAAACCTCTGCTCCAGGTGCTGTGATAATAAAAACCCAAAGAGGGTATGTGGCAAATACAGGAAAAAGAAAAAAAAGCATCAGCTGGGAGAAAAACTGAAGACAAAAAGGTAAGTTTAAGAGGTAGCAGTTCCTGCCAGAAGAGATGGCAACACACAGGACCCACTTAGAGGAAAGATTTTATGGCCTGGAAAAGGCTTTGAAGGAAACACAAAAAAAAAAAAGAAAAAAAAAAGATAAAAAGGACTTGTTTGAATTCTAAGTCTCTGAAGCAGTAACCACATCCTCTCTCACCCCAGCTGCTTTTCTTTAACTGCCCAGCCAGCGCAGCTCATATGGGCAGCGCTTGCATTGGAGTGAGAATCTGTCACTTGGCCATGATGAAGAAGCACTTCCTCCTGACCTTTCTCTTTGTGTGTTTTCATAATTTATGGCTGCGAAGTTTGTTCAGCTGCTAGGCTGGGGTCTGTGTGCCACCTTCCAGCCCTGTTATGTCTTAAATTTGGCAGACCAAGGACAGGCGTATCACTGCAAGCAGCCAGGACATTCAACATTGCCCTCCCTGTCCACCCACACACTGTTACGCAGTTTTGGGGATAAGATGAAGAAAAATAGCCCTTAGAGCTGGGTTGTGTGGTGGCCTTGACTGGTAGAGTAAGGGCATATGAAAAGCTTTCTCGTTGCTAAAATTGTTTAAAGGCAGATATGCTACAACATCCCTTCTGCTCCTTCAGAAGTGGTTGGGCGGTGGAAAGGAGCTGGGACCACAATCAGGCCCTGGCTGCAGATGGCCTCAGGTCACGGCAAATCCTTCAAGGATGAGGGTCTGCCCCTGGGAAGGGAGGACCTGCAGCAGGCAGCATCCCCTGGGCAGCCCCTGCTCACCCTGGCACCCCAGCATCCTTCCCTGGGAGCAGCAATGCCAATGCCAGTGCTGGGGTTTGTATTTTCAGGACTGTCAGGGTTTTTATCCCAGGTACGTGAGACAGCAGCTGTAGATCTTGCACGAAATATTCCTCGGGAAGGACGGGACCCAGCACACTTGCAGTAGCAGCAGCTTCCTTCTGTTGAAGCCTGGGCTTGCTCCAAGACTGGTGGCAAGCAATAGCAGAAGCCAGTACTGTTTAGCCACCTTGCAATCTGTTAAGTCTTCAGCAGGTGATGTTGTTTTGCAGCTGAATTGTCTAAAGTTCTTCTGTCCTTTGCTCTGCTGAGAACTGAATTAGCTACACCACTGCTGCTAACTTTTTGCTGGTCTTGCACAAATGTGTAGTAATGTAATCAGACAAATTGTCTCACGGGTGACAAAATTAGATGACATTTTTGTTCACAAAACTGTATGGGAACTTCATACCTTAGAGCATCTTTTAGGGGGAAAAAAAAAAGCCTTGTAGTTTCTGCTTAGCTTTTTTTACTTCCTTAATAATTTTTCTCTTTATCTCCTTGTAATTTCCCCCTCCCCCTCTTTATTATCATCTTTGGTCTGATTATCTTCTTACATAACAGTTTTAAATATACAAATAAGTAAAAGTTATTCCTGAGACATCAAAAACCAGACAAGGTGGGAATCAAACTCTCCGGGGACCATATGAAGTAAACTAAGTATTTCCCAAGGTTGCCCCCTTGGTTGTCAGTTTAATTTCATCTAAGTGTTAATTTCAGGAGCGGCTGTGTACATAAATTGCAGCATTTGTGGGGGAGGGGAGGAGTGCCATTGCTCAAAGACAATCTATTGGGCAATATGTGTTGAAAAACCACCACAACACATCTATTTCCCCCTCATCCAGGAAAATCACTCAAAGAGCTGGCAAGCTTACAAAGATGAGAAGGAAGGGGTTACTGCAAATATCAAAGAAGGAGCTTGCTGCTTGTATGAGACAAAAGAGAACCAGCTGGAAAGCTGGAGCTTGGAGGACGCGAGCGGCAGATCTAATTGATGTGGCATTGCAAAAAGCCGAGTGCCTGCCCGAACAATGGCTCGTGTCTTGGTCGACGTCAGAAGAGCTGCATCGGTGTTGACACCAGTGGGAAATATGTAGCTAATTTCTTTTGTTGCGGGACTGATTCAAAACCTATAGAAGGCTGGACTTTCAAACCGGAGAAAATGGCATTATTTTTAGGGGAGCGCAGTGCAGCAGACAGCATGAAAGCTTAGAGGTGTCCACACAGTTTATCCAAGCATTGCCGGTAGAATGAATCACTGTTATGCCCTCTGTACAGGGTAACCCTTATCTCAGATGTGCTTTTGTTAAACAATTTGCAAGATGAAACAAAAATAAAACCCTGCATTCTCCTCTCTCTATCTATTGATTCTGTTACATGCCCAAACAGGTACAACAGTGCTTAGCAAGCTGGCTGCACTTTGCAATTTGCTGTGCTTATCCAGGATCCGAGAAAACATGCAACAGTTTTGACTGCAAGGGTCAGTTGCATATTTCTGGGAATACTGCTTCTTGTTTATGCAGCCTTTCCAAGAGGGTCAAGCAATAACATTTTTGATGGTGCAAATCGCTTGCGGATATGTCTGTGATTAGAACGTATCCACTGCAATTTAAGGTTTTGAATAAAGTGTTTGTGTGGGCTACTTTTTGGGCAAATTAATATACACTTTGGAAGATCTTCAACATCAAAAATACTTCTGATATGAAGCTATTAAGCTATTGTCTTTCTTGTGAAATGTTTGCACGCATAGTAAAATACTAGCTAAAAATTCAAAATGTGATCAAGCTCCACAAATAAATAACATCCTGCAAACTTTTGCTTCTCACTGAGTCATCTTAATTTTTTTTTTTAATGTAGCAAGAACCTCTTTGATATTTGTAATAAAAGCCACAAAACTGCACTAATATTTAGCCCTTCTGAATAATCTTCCCACATAAGAGGGGAATTTTTCTTGTGGTTTTTCAATAGATACTCAGCCTGTTTTGGTTAAGCACCTCCGTAAGTTTTTTCTTTTAAGTCTGAGGCTTTTTCATGAGCTTGCAGGTGGTTTAGAAAACATAGTGCTCTGCTTTTAACTTTCTTTTTCTGGTCTATGATAAAAGAGACTCTAGAATCTTTTCTAACTAGTTTTCTTATAACTAAGTAGAGGCTTGTGTGAGAAATAAAGAACATCAAAGGCGAGAGGAAGTTAGCTCAGGTGCATCATTGGCAGATTGTCTTAAATGTGGAAATTCCAGGCTATGCTACCAGTTGAAAGTACTGTTTCGTTTTCCTCTAATTTCCTTAAAATACATAAAATGAAACTACTTAAGCTCTGGAAAGTGTTGTCATGATGTAAAACCGACCTTAAAATTGCAGTCTGAGGAAGTTCATTTGGGCATAGGGGTCAAGTGAGCTGCAAATTCTAGGATTTATTTATTAATCGTTCTACAAAAAATGTGCATGTTTTGGGAAGAAAGCTGGAGCAAGTACATGAAACCTTCTAAAGCTCCACAGAAACTGCTGTGGTGCCACGTTGATTTGTTTATTGCGCTGCTCAGTGTCTGCTTACGCGCACTTGCGTTTTTGTGCACCTTGAAGATTTATCTGACTTTCATTAACACTTAAGATATGCTTCTTAGCACATAAAATTATTTACAGAGTTTCTTTTCAAAGGAAACGTCCTGGCAAAAGCACACAAACTTTGATTGAGCTAGGACCGCACTCCCACTCCTAAACTGTGAATTGCTGTGTGCTGTTAGAAGGAGTCAAGTTATTCCTTGTGAACATAATTTCTTACAAATAGTGTTTTGCAGACTGGCCAGGATTTCTGTATGTTCTTTCTTTTACGCTGTATGGGTTATGTGGATTTGTACATTCCCCGTTTCTGTGAAGTGGTCGGCTTCGTGTAATTCGGAGATCATTTTCTTTTTTTTAAACAGAGTGAATCAGTTTCATTTGTGAAATGATGGTCCCGGGTGGAAGAACCATCCCTATAACCTGCGTCCCTGTTACTTCACCCTCTCAGAAGTTACAAAGCTGAGCAGTATGAGAGCAGCAAGGGGCCGGTTACGCCTCAGCTCTCGTGGCTCCTCAGATGCCTTCGCTGGAGCCTCATCCCTGACGCAAATTAAAGATGCTTGGGCTACAGTCTTCAGGGCGTGATAATGTAACAAAGTCGTTTAGACAGTCCTTGGCTTTCCCAGGACCTCTGCCCCCACCCAGCACTCAGACGGGGACCAGGTTTCAGAGTGACACCTCTTCGGTGCCTCCCATATGAAGGAGTAGGGGAAGTGAGGTTAGGGGATTTCTGCGCTCGCTGATCTGTGCAAGTGTCCTGTCCTGCTTGGCTGGTCTTTCTATCCTACCTCCTCTGCAGTTTTATTTAAAGTCTACTCCTTCCTTAGCTAGAAAGCGCTGTCCAGAGTGCAGCTGGAGCAGATCAGGTCTGTGGACATCCGCCACTTGCCCAGCACTGTGGCAAGTCCTGCATTCTCCTATGCGACTTTCGTCTGTTAAAAGATGAGGGCTGCTCTGGTCCCATTGGAGATGTCCTCATGCCACAGTCGTTTGCAGGATTGTGAGTCAGCAACTTTAACTGAAACAGTGGAAGGTATTGCAGGGGTCAAACAAAATCAATAGTATATGCTGCATTAAGCATGGGTGACATCTGCAGAGCCTGCATGGCTCCAAGCAGTGAATCCCCTGTTTTTCCAAACACTGGGCTCAGTCATGTAGTTTTTTTCTGCTGAACTATGCTAAAATATGGCACTCCTCCTTGTGCCTCTCACCACCCCCCCCCACCAAGTGCCATTTAGAAGAACTGGAGTATTGGCACCTTGCTCCAGGATTATATTAACTGTGCTTAGTGATGGCAGGTGCCCGTCAGCAGCTTGCTGCTGTGTCAGATTAACATGCCTCCAGGCAAGTATAAGAGATGCCTATAAAAGAAAGCAGCTGCATTAAGAAATGTACACTGCTCTTTCAAGTATTAGAAGAATGTCAAAGAGATGAAGCACTTGTCCTTTTTACAAATTACCTGAAAATGTATTTTCTGGCAAGATTCTTATCGCAGCCCTTTGCTTCATAGTCTGTAGGGCGCTGAGATTGAGATGTTAGCTGGCATTTTGCCATGGTCATGAAATTCGACTTGTCCTCCTTAATTCAGTGTTCAAGGACAAGAAAATAGGATTTCTTGGTTTCATAGATCACTGCAACAAAAAGGCACTTTGCTCTGAAAAATAAAAGGAGGCCTGGTCTTTTGGGAGCTGCCTTGGGGGTGCTGTATATTTGCAGATGTGCAGCTAGGAGGAATTTCTCTTCTCTGTAGTTAGTAGGATAGTAAACTTTTCAGTGACCTGCATTAATAAAATCTCAAAGCTGTTTGGCAGAAAGAAGTTCCATTGATCAGCATCTTCAAAGACAAGAAATTCAAAGATTATGACTGGCTCTGTTCTTGAATGAATCTGCTGTTGAAAGTTTGAAGCATAATGCAATCCTAGCTACCTTATTGTAATACTTCATTCCAGGGGCTAACTCACTACCTTTAATTGCAGGGAGTCAAATCTTACACTTTCAAGAAGTGCATTTAAGTTGCTGGATCCTTGGCTTGTCCACATCAAAGAACATCTGTAGCAGAGGAAAAGGGACCCTGTCTGCTTTGTGCCTTCAGAAGAAGATAGTAAAAGTTGAGCGAACCTAATTCACGTAGTGTGCCTAGCATTTCTGAGAGCTGATCCTCAAGTGTTTATTCTTCTGGTTGCATTCTACCACTGTAATACTTTTTCATTCATTTATTAAGTATACAGTAATACAGTATTAGTAAATATGTGGCTAAGATCATCCAAGTCTTTCAATTGTAAATCCTGTCACAGTTTGTTATAGCCTTTTTCTTAAAGGATTTGATTGGTTCTTCTTCCTTATGCTTTAAGGGAAAGTTGATGCTGTCAAACTTTAGGCATTGGAAGTTGGAAGTTAGGTTAAATCCATATGTTAGTGGGGCTTCCAAAGCACCTGAGCTTTTTATATTTAAATTTTTTCAGGCTGCATGGAGGCTTCCTGCAGACCCATATTGAATGCACAGAGGCAAGGTTACCACCTACTAAGAAAGGACTGAGGGCAAAAGGAAGCTAAGTTTTGTAGAGCAGGGAGAGAAAACTTACCCCATGTTAAAGGTAATCCTTGAAAAGGCTGAAGTGCTATCCAAATGAAGAAAATGAAAAGGATTATAAACCTTGGCAGATTAAATGTATGAATATAACTTAACTGTCCAAAAAAGAGTTTGAGGAACAGCTAACAGAAGTAATAAATCTTTCTTCAAATGCATCAAGAACAGGAAGCCTGCTAGAGGGTTTGTAGGGCCAGTAGATGACACAGGTATCAAAGGATCACTTAAGCTGTTGCAGAACAAGTAAATAAAGTCTTTTCAGAGCAGAAGAAGCCAGGAAGATTCCTATCTTGGAGTTTTTCTTTGTGAGGGACTCACCAGAAGATCAGCCCAAAATTGAACTGGCTTAAAAAATTATAGAGCAGTAAATGAACAATGACACAGTGCTAGAAGCAGATGGTATTAATTTAAGAGTTTTAGAGGAATTCAGGGTGAAATGTCCAAACGATTAACATTGATGTGTAACCCCTTGCTTTACACTGCTTTGATAGCTCGTAAATGTGACACCACACTTTAAAATGCATTCCAGCTGAGGTTCTGGGGAGCTACGGGCATGTGAGAATAATGTCCATAGTAGGAAAACTGGTAGAAATGGTAAATAAAAATGGAAATAGTGAACACACAGGTAAATATGATGTGTTTGGAAAGAGTTAATACTAGCCAGTGTCAAGGGAAGTCCTACATCACTAACCTATTTGTTCTTTGAAGTGGTTTGCCAAAACATGTTAGCGATGAGAGACCATTTGATATGGAATACCTGGATTTCTGAAAGGCTTTTGGCAAGGTTCCTTCACCAAAGGCTTTTAAGTACACTAGATCAACAGTTGAGGTATACAAGGGAAGGCACAGACAAATAATAAGCTGAAAGGTAGAAACGGGGGGCTGGGATGGGAATGGTCAGCTTTCATGTTGGAGCGGGAACAGCAATGGAGCTCCGTGAGGGTCTGTGCTAGGATCTCGGATGTCTGTGTTCAGCGGTACTCATGACCATCCTTAATAAAATAATGACCACAGGTGGGAAGAGGATATTGTGGTACATAAAATTCTGACCTGACTTAGTACTGCTACTTCTACTATGTTAGATTAGGAGGCAGCTCTTCTCCATTGCATCTCTAGGGAGTTTTAAATGCTGACATAGGTATCTAAATTAGATGTCTAAAGGACAGATGTTATGAACTTCCACTAAGTTTCTCAGTATAAACTTTTGAATGTTGGGTGCCTTAAAGGTGAACGGTGGATGCTCATGCCTCTTAAAAAGACTCCTTGAATCTCTGTGTAAATCCTTTCTTAGGATGAGTGGTGCAGCTATCCCTTCATCTGTGGATCACCAACAGATGTATCCAAGCTTGAAATGAAGAGACACTCTCTCTACAGGTTCCTGATATCACAGTGCTTTCCTGTGGGGACTTTGGTAGCCAAACTTGTATTTTTGTGCCAAGGAATCTACTTGGCTCATCACAGGTGTCTGAAACGTCAGTTTGACTTGCTCTTTGTTTGATTTAAAGTTTCTGGTTCTGCTCTTAATCTTTGCTGGTGGGATAGTTTGCTGTGGGATCCCTCCAGATGGAAAGTATGGACTCATCATGGCAAGTCCTAGCATCATGCTGTAAAAAATGCTCTGCTGGACTGTGATGTAATTGCTCGTTATTTTGAACATGTTGAACACAGAGCTACAGAAAAAATGTTCTTGAGATTACAGGCACTGCACAGGATCCCGAGGAGACATCGGTAAGCAGAAGTGCCCTAGAAGGTCCGAGCCAAGAGCAGTGTTGACTCAAGTCAGTCCATACTGTTCAGCCTGCAGGCTTGAGTGCTCTGCCCAGTGTGGCCCTCAATGACAGTAGGGACATGGCTCAGCATGAGCCTGGTGTGAAGCAGGGTGGTGAGCCATCCTTTGCTGCTCTGGCATAGCGATGGTGTTAGACCTTGCAGGGGGGCAGGGCGTAAGTAGTTCTCAAAGGCGAGGTTGTTCTTATGTGGTCAGGTGTGTCATTGTACAGAGCGAGTGCAATTCACCCACAAAAAGGTCAGAGCTGGGCTATGGGATGCGGTGGGAATGTAGCTGCTCAGCAAGGGGCCGGTTTAGCTATGGGGAAAGTGCCAACAGCTGACCCAATACCACAGTCTTCAGTAAGTGCTTCACATTTCTACAGGACCTTTCATTCCCGAGGTGAGGTTAGTTTGGTATCCAGTCTCTTGCCTTCCCAATCTTATCATGGGTGCATTGTGAAAATACAGTTCTGATGCGTTTTGGTGATATTGCTGATCCTCACAGTATTTTGGTGGCCAGCTCATTATTATGCTAGATTTTCAAACCGAGATGAATCTATCTGTGATGAAAGTACACAGTGATTCTTTTGTGAGGTTTTTGGCTTCTGGAGTGTTTAACTCCTAGATATCTTTTATGGATAGATTTTAAGAGATTCCAGGTTTTATCTGACTGGAGGAAAATCAGGCCCAAGAGTCCAAGGGAGGACACTGTAATAAGTTTGGTTTGTTTTCTGACATAATATTAGTGAATAAGGGTGAATAACACTAAAAATTTTGAGTTGAATCGTGAAAGAGCTGAAAAAAGACTGTAGGCTACTATAATGCCACAAAAGTGTCAGTGGAACTGAAAGCATAATCTCCGCTGTTGGTTGGTTGTGCTCATGCATTGAAATTAAATACACACAATTACGTAACAGTGGCAATGATATTTACAAAATTCTAGCCATGTTTAAAACAGGTGTTGCATTTGAAGTAAATTACTTAATGAAACAAACCATCTCTGCAAAGCCACAAATATTAATACTGCAATGACGTTCTCATTGGATAAGCTATTGTTTACAGATGACACGTAACAACCGCAATGAGTACGCTCTGGTTTTCTGTCAGTAACGCAGGACATGAAGAAGCCAAATAGCAGTCATAAATTTGCCTGCAGAAGCTTTATTTGTATAAAAAATGGTCTCCAAGTTGATTAAACGCCAAGGTATTTGTAGTAGAATATAGTTAATGGGCTTTACTGCATCTCCAGCACAAGAAGAATTGAAGAGCTTATTAACAGAAGGTTAAATGAGACAGATGTTAATAACTATGTGTTCTCTGTTCAGCCCCCTGTGATGACTGACAGCACCTCTCATGCTTTGCAAGAGGAGGATGCACTGATCGGTTGTGATTCACACTTGGGACTTTTTCATGCAAAGATCTGCAAAGTGCATCCCTTACAAAGAATATTCCAGTTAAAAATGTACAGTTTTGTGAAGTCATTCAACACTATGAAGATTTGTTTTAAATAAAAGGGGAATATATAGGTCGAACAAGCAAAACTACCTGGTGGAAACAAAATGAAAAGCTGATTGCAGACTTCCCTTTTGAGAGTCCCAGGAAATTCTGAGGGTGCCAAGCAACCTTGTAATTATTGCATATAACATTTAATGATATTTTTCTTTCACTACTGAAGTTAGTACACTTTACATTGAGAAATGAAAAAGCAAAACTTTAGGGATAGATTGAAAACAATGAAAAGAAAAAACCCACGACGAACCTTGGTAAAAGGTCTTTACCAGTCTACTGATCTTTCCACTCCTCTGAGCTCTAGGTTCAGTTCATATTTCTGCCACAGACTATTTCACAAGAATGTAACTGACTTTTTAAAAATTCCCTGTGCTAATCTAATTCGAGGGCCATTGAAACAAAATGGTACTTCTGACATGATTTTGTTGAATGTTTAAATCAGTGCCGACCACTTTTGAACATCTCACCTTCATTGGTCGTGCATGACTTCTTTATTTGAAAAAATAATTGCAATATTTACTCTCCTCTACTCCAGATCTCTCTGTCTCTCTCTTATTTAGTTCAGGAGGCTCAGATCTTTAAAGAACTTTAAAAATCTAAGCACTCTTGAAGTTCGTGGCTTCCTCTGAAATCATGCAAAGTTGGGTATCTGATACCCGTAAGGACCTAGCTGAAGCCTGAAGGGCTAAGGACAGTCTGCAGTGTTGTGTGGCACAAAGGCTCTTCAGTGGCACTGCGAGATTGTTGCACAGGTCTTTAAAAATAATGACAACAAACAGTCAAGGTTTTTGGATTCTATTTCAGTGGTTGCTACTTGCTGCCGTACAAATGACTGGCGCTGATCTTTGATGCTCACTTTATGTTCATTTCACCCATTAGAATAAAACTCTTCCTATGAGGGAAATAAATATTGTGAAGCTTAATTAATGGAGAGGATGTCTTCTGATTCACCTTTCCAGAAATTCTTAGCAGGTTTCATAGGAGGAAGTTAAATTACTTTGAGGCATGATATTACAGTGAGTCACTAAACAGCAGCCTCAGGAGTTTATGGGACAGAATGATTTAGTAGTGACGTAATTATGAGAATTGCTTGGCAGAGAGAGCTGTTTGTACCAGTGCAAAACGTGCAAACCTGAAGAAAGGAGGAGGGCAAAAAGCCATGAAAAGAAAAGCAAAATTCATCAGCCCTCTAAAACAATTTTCACAAAATTACTCAAAGTTTGTGGTATAGCTGGAATTTACTTTACATTCAGCCTTTCCACTATGACTTATCTATTTATTTCATTTGGGATTTCAAATGTAGTTTCCAGTGTGGAGCCAGACGAATATGTGAGCACATGTATGGAGAAGACAGTAAGATCACCTTAACTGACATCCTGATAAACAGCTTGGCTGCTTGATTGGGAAAATGTTGTGTAATGTATTTCATGCCATATATTTCTTGACTCTCACTAATGAGATCATAGGATATTTAGTCTATTTACATCACAGATTGATTTTGCCTGCCTCTGACTGGCTGTAGTTTAACAGTTGTGAACAGACATTTGGAAACATAATTTCTTCTGTGTGGCTCTCTTCAGTTGACTCCTTCTGTGCTTGACTGTTAAATTAATCAAACCTACTTAAACAAAATTTTTATTTTAGGCACAAGTTTTCAGACCAGATGGCCTCAGATTAGGTGTTTAAATGCAGTGGACTGATTTTCAGGTGTCTCTGCAGTCTCTAAGCTAAACCTGAGTAGGTTTAGCTATGATCATTTAAAGCATCACTGCTCCTAGCTGCTCGCCACGTCCTTCCAGTAGCGTTCACCACCTCCTCTGCATGTGGTGTCAGGTGGGGTGTGCAGCTGTTTCACGTTTCAAGGGTAATGTAGCCACACAACCCTCCTAGATCAACAGCTTAAACTAACATGCTGTGCTGCAAACTGGAGTGTCTAAAATACACACAAATATCCTGACTTTTCTACCCTTCCTATGGGAATAGTAGCAAAATCACCTTAGCCTGGTGTGATGTATCAGGGCAGTTAAGGGCAGAAGATTATTTAGCACAATCCTCTGCTACTGCCAAATCTCCCCTATCCCCCCCCAGGTAATATTAATGTAAAAAATGAAGAGGGTGAGTGACACTAAATACGCAGCATTCTGTAGAATGGTTCTCTATTTACACCGATGCAACTGCAACAAAACTGTCTCCACGAGATGTGGCTGGCAGGAGAGGCCAGCCTGTGTATGGGTGCTGCTGCTTATGGTGATCCCAGCAGCCCAAAAGTGCCTGCGGTGCCTCCGCAGCCTGCAGCACCGGGCCAGCATGTCCCCAGGAGCGCTGCTCGGTTTGCCAGGCATGTCCCTGGGCTTGTGGCATGGCTGGAGATGCTGCTCCTCTCCCTGTCCGGAGACTAAGGACTTCATGTAGCTGGCATGAGTCCAGGGGGAGACTGGGCCGTCATTATATCTGTTTATGTTCTGGCGTAAATAATTTCAAACCTCTGTGGGATAGTGAGGTCAGGGAAGGTATCTTTCACTTGTCACATTGAGTGTGGGAGGCATTACACATGCCAGTATGGCTGCTGTTTTACTGAGCTGCTGTGCTTTGGCACACATGAGTTCAGTGTTCAGAAAATTATGACAAGAAACATCTTACTGGCCAACTAATATGTTCTTGTCCTGTATGGCTTCTGCCTCTAGAAAGCACCATAGAAACCATGTACATGCAAAATCACAGTGAGAGAGATTAAAATGATGCTGGGGGAAAAAAAATGATATTTTATGGTAGCATGTCCTTTATGCATTCTTTTGGGTTTGACTTTCATTAATTGAGAAGCTTCATATGATTAAAAAGCTCTTAGAGACTTAAGAAAACAAAGAACAATTTAGAGACTTGTGCTCTTGCCAGGTCTCTGCACATTGCTGCTTTGTGATGATGTTAAAGTACTTTCAAAACAGCTAGCTGAGTTGTTCCTATTTTCTGTTTCTGAGGAAAATTTTTGGTGAAACAAGTGCTATTAAAAAAAGGTACATTCCTGATCAAATGTGATTGAGGCATAGGAAAGGATAGTCTGCGTTCTATCGTTCTAACCAAAAAGGGCTTCCAGGAAAGGATACTAGATGCTATTTGTTGGCAGAGAGCCCCCAGCTGTAGTTTCAGCTATAGGTAGGGTTACACTGAAGCAGTGTTGCTGCCCTCTCACCTGTGCTAGAAAGCCAACATGGCTCCAGAGTAGCTGTGGTCAGGGATGTATATCAGCTAGATATGACCCATTCAAATCCCTCAATCTTTCGTCTGTGAATTTGAGTGAAGGTGGCACTGGAAATATTGGTTGCCTGCTCTCCGAATGAGTTCTCCATCAAATAAGGAGCGAGGTCCTGGCAGTGCAGGAAAGTGAAATTTTCATGTTCCTTTGCCAACTCTTGATAATTTAGCGCAGTTGAATCTATTGTGCTCTCACACAAAGAGGTTCTGAATCTAAATAGCAATGTTAGTCATCTTGTTTCAGGTCCTATAATATTGCCACGGATTTCATTACTTATTTGTTTTAATAAAACGTGAATAAATAACTGTTACATCCAATGCAAATGACTCAATCAGAGAGCAACGTTTTCTCTGCTAGTGTTTCATCAGATTTCTAATAAGAGCTCTGTGCATAAAAGATGGCTTTCTGTAACACCTCCCTGCAAGAGGCAGAAGAGGAAGAACTGAATTTCAGATGCAGTGATTAAGCAGAGCAGAGTACACCAAAAAAGTATACCCTGCCAAACACTGATGCAAGATTTACATGAAATTGCAGTTGGCAAGGCAGTCAGAACCTGATGATAGGAAATTTGATAGCTGAAAATGTGAGAAGGGGAATATGAAGATGGGTTTATTTTGTTATTGTAGACCTACCTAATGTCTGTCTGTCTGTTTTCCTTTCTCCTGTGCCCTCCTGCATGTGCACACACGAGACATGTGACAGTAAGATAAAATGTGTTTTGCAGTTCATGGACTAGTGTGCCATGCTGTGCTGAACTCCACGCTCCTGTCCTGTTACCTTACAGACTTACTGAATGCCTTTACATCCCTGATAATTAATAAGTGAAATGACTAACGTGTCTGGCTCATTTATGCTCTAAGGAGTTTGGTGTGCCCAGCCTGGGCAAAGCTAGAAATGCCTGTTCAGACACCTAAGGGCAAAATGGAGGTAACTCTTCTTGGAGCCAGAGTGCTCCAAGGAGCAGCGATAGTTGAGGGTTACCTTCTCCTTGAGACATGGAGCACATTCAATGTTGCGTGGTGGGGCCAGACCCTGAATGTATGTTTTGTTTGGTCTTCCAAGGTGCCTGCTGCATCTGCTATTGGTGTTATGTGCCATCACCATCCTTATTTCATCAAAACCCCTGCTGAGGAGAAGGTCAGAAACTGGTATCATAGTAGATAGGACTTCAGTGTTGAGCCTTTTTAATTTTGCCCTAAGGTTTGTAAACCTGGATTGCCTACTTTAACTCTCCCTGAGGCTGACTCTAACACATTTATGCAAGTAGAGTGGTCTCAATTCAGAATACAGTTCCTCTGGGTCAGAGGTTGTTTCAGTAAACTTACCGTACATGGTATTACTGATTATTTATGGTGGCAAGGTTCATCCCTATGAAGGTGTTTGTGGGAATCATAGCAGGCTAGCTGCCTGCAACAATGAAATGGAAACCTCAGCGCCTGCTGTTGCTTGCTCTGTATCCTCTGTTAAAGGCTGCTGAGAATTCAGGGTACATGAGGCAGGACCGTGGCTTTGCTCCTACATATGTCTGCTCCCCAACAGGCTGGATCTGAGTGTGTGTGTTTATTATGTTGCACTCCTTAATGAACAGAGGTCTATTTTCGTGTCTGTAGCACAGCAGTGTTCTGGTCCAGTTCTAGGGAATCCAGCCCTTAATGCTAAAATAATAACAGTAGTAACAGGGTTTCTCTGGAAACCCTCAGTAATTTCTTGGCAGTTAAAATTTTCAATGGAAGATGTTCAGCCATCTCTACAATATGACATATGGTGCACAGACTCTCTTTCTGTTTTAAGAGTGCTAAATATGCTTGCATGCCATATCATACAGAGATACTTGGAGAAGAAAAAAGGCGGCTCTGAAACTCTATCAGCTTTCCTAACCAATTCAAGTAATTATGTCTTCAGGCTTTGCTATGCTTACGTAAAATGTCCTCTTTCCTTTTATTCCTTGATACCTGCATGCAATAAATGACAGCTTACAATCTTGGCTGGCCTGTTACTGTGCAGATAGGAAGGATGTATTATCTTGCTAGCAGGCAGCCTGGAGGCTTCAGAGGGAGCAGGTTCCCTGGTTCTTTGGTCACTCTGAGGGATTTAAACTTGTTCATCTTCAGAGTTTGATAGGAAATGTTCGTAACTGGACAAATTTAGTGGATTTGAGTTTTACTGAGTTGTGTAACAGGCAAAATTAAAGGTAAGGGTTTGTCTAGAGATTTTGCTCTGGAAGAGAGAGAAGGTTCTTTAGAAAATCTTGTTTACATAATTCAGGCTTCCAGGACTAACTTCCCTGTAAATACAGTGTAAATACAGTGTGATCAGAAAGCTCTCCAGCTCAGGAATGGCTACTTTCCAAGCCTATGGGCCACCATGTGGAGTGCCAGTACCCTGTCCTTCAGCTCTGGCTCAATGCTCCTGGAGCATCAGAGGTCAGAAAGGAGAAGCCCAGTTGTGAGTGAGCTGGATTGTGGATGGGTGGACATGGCGGTTGGGATTTCATTCCCTTCATGCAAGCATCTTGTGCTATCTGAGAGGTGCTAACGAGCCTTGCCTGCACCCGCCCCCCCCGCCCTGCCAATTGCTTCTCCAGAAGGGCACAGAGGTCTTGCACCATCTCTCAGCTCTATTCAGATGTCTCAGATACCCCCCAAAATCTAAAAAAAATATTAGGTGACTATGTTTCTGCAACAGTATCCCACCCGGAGTGTGTAAGTTGGTTTCTGGAGTTTGAATGTGAGTTCACATGTCCTTGTGTACATGAGAAATGAGCAATTTACTGTATATACACTTGAACTTAGACAACGTCTGTACTATATTTTTTTATGCACAAATGCAAACTTGCTGCACGTGTACACACTCACAGGCCCTGTTAAGGCAAGCATGTAATGAATGTAGACTTGCCACAGGTGAAGTTAATTTTGACACTTAAAAACTGTTTGCAACAATAAAATACTTTCAAAACCAACAAAATACTTTCAGTAAAATACTTATAATAGTATACTTCATAACAACAAAAACTTTCAAATACAAATGAATGCACCACTTTACCTCCACAGCTGAGAAAATTTTGACCTTTGAAATCTAGCTATTCTTTTTTCTCTTTTTTTTTCTTCTATGATAATGCAAATTTGCAATGTGTGTTTCTTAGCAGTTGAAAAAATGATGTATCTTTTTGAGGCCAACTGAATGAGGAGACTCCTTTGCAGAGTGCCCATATCGTGGTGGTAGGAATGGAGTTATGGAAGTCCTTACAACCCTTAAGTACCTCTAAAATCACTTTTGTTCTCCTCAGACCAGTTGCATCAAATCTGAATGTCACAAAATCCAACACAGTCATTTTGGGAGGAATGATGGGAGAAAACAGCTGGCAGCAGTGTTTTCTGCCATAAGTTAACGAATAGACAAAATCCCGAGAAACTTCATGAGGACAGGCAAAACATTATTAACTTAAAATGGATTATAATTTAAAAATCTGCAAGGTACCTTGCCCAGTGCTCAATCACTATCCAGGTACTGTGCATGAACAATAAATGTCAGTGAATGGTTTCCTTTGAAGCAGAGCTGAGAAACTTTCTCTGTGAGACCTTAGGTGGATTTTTCTTCTACAGTCTGCATCACTCCTCACCAACACTTTTCTTCTTACCTTTTAATTATGACAAAAAAAAAAAGCTGTCAGAATGAGAACTTCATAAATGTAGTGTGATATTCACAATTGTTTTCCTCCCAGTACGAGACATATCTGACTGGGGTAATAAATCCCACCTGCCTTTAGACTGTAGTTTACCAGAGCTCTCTGCCTGGATTAAAATGCTTTAGTTATGCTGTGCCAGTGATGCTATGCAACAGTTGATTATTTGTGTGTGCGTGCAGGAAAAACGTAAAAACTACAGAATGCAAAATTAAGTGGGCATCCATTTAAGACGATAACTGCTAAATGTACATCAGCAGGGTAATCTCAATAAAAATAAGCCTTGCTGCCACACCTCGGGGTCCTGTGTTCCTCTGTGAATACAGTAGATGATGCTTCGATTACATGTCCTAGCCAAAGTGCTGGTGCAGTGTGTTTTATTTTGTTCAGTGTGCATGCTTATGGCAAGCTTTACCTTGCTCCAGACCTTTCTGTCACTCTGTCACATGTGAATCTCTGTTCCCTTCATTCCTGAGGGAGTACACAGAGAGAAACAGCTGAAAATGAGTCTTGCTTTGTTTAGATTTGTCTTCTAGTGGCTAGAAATGGGATTGTTGATATCAATTTAGGATTAAGAGAATCCTGAAGAAAATGGCCATCCTGCCTTATAGAACTTGGTGCTGATTATGAATATGAAAATGGGGATTCATTACACTTTTGAAGAAGGAGACAAGCCATACACCATCAGTATAACATACAGGGAAAAATGGATACTTTTCTCTGTTAGTTGCATGGAATTACAGAATTTAGTAGAGTTAGCCAATGTCATCTGTCATGCCTTTATATACAAATAGTGTATGGAGTATTTCACCCCCTTTATGGCTGGGTAAGTGGATTGGTTCAGCTGATTTAACCTGCCGAACTTCTCATTTCAAGTTTATGAGAAGGCAGGGTCACAAGCTGTGTGGAAGAAAGCCCACAGTCTGTGACTCATCCTCAAGCATACCTGCTCCCTCTTATCTTGTGGCGAAACAATCTGCGTTGACAGCAGGAGTCAGTCCGTGTTTAAGGCTTGGGTATAGAATTATAATGACCATTTAATTTCCAGCAGTGTGGCTTTCCAAGGGATCAAAATCTCTAATTTCAGTGAAGAACACAAAGAAGTCTGAAGTGACTGCCCTCTGCTAATCAAGCCATTTGTTCCAGTTTCAAATGCTGCTAATATTCTGCCATGCTAATGGCATTGCTTCTTAGCCACCTGTTAGAAGAGCCAGGAATATACATAGCATGTTCCTTTGGTGCAACCACTATCAGTGGGCCCCATTGTTCCAAAAGGAGTGCATTTCTGCTTTATCAGCTACCATGCAAATAAATGCTGAGCAGTGTTGACAGAGACACAACTAGGAAATTATTTTCTTAGCACACCTCCAAAACTAACACTTTCATAATTGTTTTCTTCTTCTCACAACTGTCTTGGTGTTATGACCAGGCATTTCATATTTGCTTTTAAAACAGATGAAAATGGGACAGTTGGACAAAAGCAGGTAGCTAACTAGCTGCCGTGGGTTTTTATCTCAGTATAATGTTACATATTATTGATGTGAAAATGACAGCTTAAAGGAATTTTTTTGGAAGACATGGGTGGGTGTCAAAGTCAAGAATGTTTCCAAAGAGTTACCAGCTCTTCCGTCCCTAGGAAGAAATCTCTGTGCTCTCAGGGGCATCCCAGCTTTGCCAAACGGCGGGGTGACTGCACCTTCCTTGTGCCAGAGGAACGACGAGAATGGCTCAGCCATTTGCAGGATGATCCATAATCGCGTTAGAAAAGAAGGGAAGAAATTCACACTGGAGGAGGGGCAAAAGAAAGAAGAAAATAAGCCCAGGCTTCACTGCCACAGGATCTAAGCCTGACTTATCACATGCATTTCCACCGGCAGGGCCTGACTTGACTTGGTGCCATGGCACTGGGAGCAACCTTGGCCCCATGGTTCTACAATGCTTAAGGAATTTTTAGTCCCTAAATTAAATGCTGAAGGAATACTTAGTTTTCTCCCTCACAGTAAAGCAGTGGATAAGTAGATATTGTTGGTTCTCAGTTGCATGGGGAAAATACAGATTTTAGGTACATCATCTTTTATTCATCGCAAGCAATTAAAAAATGCAGGTGATGAGTCCTCTTTAAATGATTGGGGTAAAAGAAAGTTACTGATATCTTTGGTGCATGGAAATACAAGAGGATGTGGGAGGCCAGGTGCTATGGGAGTCTGAGGTCAGTTTTTGAGATGCTGTGAATATAAAAAGTGTATTGCTACTAGGAGGTGAAGCAAGTGTAGGGAGACAGAAGGCGACATGTAACATGCATGCATTTGAATATTCATTGACTTGTGATTCCTCTAAACAGTTGCATTTTGCTTCTAAATTATAACTTATAATACATCCCAGAAAAGTAGCGAGCAGTTTTTTTATCATTTCCACTCCCTCCCAAATTTGAGACTTCCGGAGAAACAGGTGGCAGGGAGATATGTCCAGATGGTTGCCCCGACCACTACAATTACCTTGATTTGGTTTCAGCTGAGAGAAGCAGTTCTCCTCCTTGCGGGCCACAGCCCGCTGAATCCAGTGTGCCAGGGCATCACCGCAGAGTGTGAGCAAGAGGGAATTTTGCTCACTCAGCCTTGGTGCTGTGCAGCCACCAGCCGAGACGGCTGCTGCTGGGGTGGGATCTGTGGCAGGAGGGGGGCTCTGTCTGCAGTAGTCAGCACGTATCCCCATTGCAAAGCCCAGGGACTGCCCAGGAGCCACCGGGGTCCTCTCCTCCGGGCACTTGCAAGCCTGGGGACATGCAAGGTGTGCTGGGGCTCTGCCACCCCCCGCCCCCTGCCTTCAAGGCTCCTTGTGTTGGGGTTGAGGGGACACCATGCTTTCTTCTAATGCTGCTGTGCTTAAATTAGCCCCACTGCTGACATTTGTGGGGGCTCAGTGGTACCTTGTGAACAACACATGGCTGGTTCATGCTGGTGTTTGATTTGGGAACTATGCTACTGCCTTTTATTAGCAAAATAAAGCAAGTCATGGTGTATTTTTGCCCTTAGCATGTTATGAAATATTTGATTTTATGAGATTAAACAGGGGAATGATTCAAAACACACAGATTTCTCATTAAGATACCTGTTACATTAGATAATGAATTACTTTTGTTTAAATGAGTTAGATATGTTTCACCTGCCATTTCGTGCTTGTTCAGTGCCTTTTCCCTGTATAAAATGAGCTGCACGTGTGCAGTGTTTTCACTGAAATGTAGGATAAGCCCCAGACTCCTGAGGCTTTTAAAGAAGCATTAGGAAAGATACAAATAACAGCTCCTAGGGTTCACATGGAAACATCCTGCTACTTTCAGCCCTTGCCCCAATTTTCCTTTAAACGGTCTTTGCTGCCCATAAGATTTATCTGTAATGAACTACCAGGGCTAGTCTTGCTTGTCTATGCAGGTACCTAAATGAGGACCTGATTTTAATAATTTTGATTAAGATGGAAACGCATTTCTTCCTTCTGATCAGCTTGGACCATGTTGTCAAAGTGACAGAAAGTATTTCCGAAAGGTTTTCTCTGGGTATTACTTGCATGATCAGTGATACCTCATCTCAGACTATTTACTCCAGCAAGAAGGGAGCAGTTCATGTCGGCCAGAAATGTGGATATGGGTGAAGCAGATACAGAACTTTGCCAAGCCAGGACGAGGACAGCGGTGGGTGTCACGCTCTGTGCCAGCCTTATGCACGGTCGCACCAGCTCGGGCACTGCCTGGCTGCTTCCCTGCTCATGGCATGGTGGGAGCAGCAATGGTTTGGTGGCTGTCACTCAGTGAGCCTGTGTTTTTTATCACTAGCCTGGCTGTGGGGTGAGGAATAATGTCAATAATTCCTTGTACAGTGGTGACAGTGCTCGTCCATTTTAGTGGTGCCAAGTCGCAGGGAATACAAACCTGATGGGGTCGTGGCATTCCCCTTCTGGCCCTGAACGGAGACTGGCTTCTCGCCTTGTTCGCTGCATGGCTCCCCCAGCAAATGACAAGATAGGCATGGAAAATGTCATTTGCACAGTCATGTTCTGCATATGGAGCGCAGGCACCATCTCCGTTTTTATGAGCCTGTTCTGCCACATGCTGTTTCCTCCTTGGAGGAGGCATGACGATCAGCCGGGCAGCTTTTGGAGTCATGTGCACTAGGTCAACAGCTCTCCAGGGCTTCTATAAACACGGCCATCTGGGCCCATTGCCATTCCTGTTTGGCCTCCCGCGCAAAGATTTCTGGCTTCCTGCAGGATGCAGAGGGTCAGATTGCTACGACTGTTTGTGTAACTCCAGGAAAGCACCTGAATTAAGCACACATGCTGTTGTAATTGCTTTGAAATCACCTGGCATCTTCCCCCAGTCTCTTCGTGCACAACTTTTTTCCTGAATTAGTCAGTGATGTTCGGTGAGGAAAGCAAGTGGCTACAGACCAGCCCATTAGCGACAAGCCTGGAGGTGGTGTTCCCACTGAAGTTCCCAGTCCTAGAGCTTGCACTGACTTCTGTAGGAACACTCAGAGCCTTAGATCTCACTCACTGAGCCACACCAGGAAACAATTGTTACTGTTATCTTAATTTCCTTTTGGCCTTGACCCTCTGAGACCTAAAAAAAAAAAAAAAAGGAAAAAAGCTAGTAGGAATATTTAGACTCCAAAGGTGAAGGCAAAATTGTTTTTGCATGCTGGTGAAAAGGAGTGTTCACCGGGGATACAGAGCCAGAAAGCATTCAGAGGAGGTTATCAAAGAGGGTGGCTTGGGGAAACTCACCTGCCACGTTTGATGTGCTCGTCAAACATGCAATGGCCCCGTTTGAAGTGGCAGGAAGCGGGGAAAAGCGTGGTGTGACGGGCAGGGGCTGCAACCCGACGCCGACAGACCTGCAGGGACAGGGACCAGCAGCTGCCTGCTGAGCCCCGTCCGGGCTTCCCATCTGGGCGGGAATTGCCACCGAAGCCTCCGCGTAAAAGGCTGCTTGGGAATTTATGGCTTGGCGTGGTGAATCCCGGAGAGGTTTTATTTCTGATTCAAAGCACCAGGGGGTGCTGAAAAAAATCTGGGTAGGGCTGTAGGAAAGAAAGGGCTGTTGGGGGAAACCTCTGACCTGACAAAGACTGTCTCTGGCTGCATGTGCATTTAGGGAAGGCAAAACCCCAAACTAACGTGTTGCCCTGATATCTGCAAGGGCTTCTGCCAAGCACGTGATAGAAAAGTCTCCTCTGAAATGTAAATGGACATAGCTACTAGCTGACCTCTGCTGCAGTAAACAAGGGTCATATCCGAAGTGTGTGCATGCACTAATTTGAAATCAAAACTTCGGCAGCTTGGAGCCTACACACTTGTGATTGATTTGACTCTAGGTCATGAAATTTAGGGTGTCGGGTTTCTTTTCCTAATACCATGCTTAAAAGCACCGCTGATGTACTGTGCAGAGGAGTATGAACCAATCCTGAAGGTTCTGATTCTGCAGGTGTGCATTCATTTTTATTATGTTTGTAAGAAGAGACAGGCACTTGCATGAGGTTACGCAATGTGGTATATGTGGCTGCCTGCTTTACGTTAGTAACTGCAGATAATTTAGGGTCACACAAATATTTCTTAATAACTCTTTGCAAACAGAAGCAGGGGTATTTTTAGTTTTTAGACAAAAACAAGTGAGGCCTAATTATTTCCTTTTTGTTATTTTTAATGTTCATGAGTACTTGCTTAACCTGTGCAGAAGGTTTCTTTCCAGTTTCTTTTTTTTTTTAATTTTCTTTTGAATGGGGATTTCCTTGTTCTTGCGATTATGTACTAAATTTCCAAAACAACCTCTGAGAATGAAAGCTAATTTATGGAGTTGTAAGGGGCTAGTCTGCAAGGAGGACACAAAGATGTATTTACTCCTGCTTGTGATGTCTGAAGTCAGACTAGGATCCACATTTTTAAAAATGTTCAAACATACAACCAATCTACCAATTTGGGAAGGGCAGCTTTTATGAAATTACACACAATTCTTTGATCTTTGTAGTTGGAAGTTGCTGCCAATAAATGTTCACCTTAAAAAGATTTCTAGAGGTTATTTATTTTGTAAAGATGAAAAATAGCTGATGGTTTAGCACTTAAAATGAAAAGAAATTTTTCACAATACAATTTTGGATAGATCTGCAAAGGAATTATTTATGCACTAATTTAAATTAGTTATGTGTGCTTGCATTGCTACTGTAAGTCTTCTACGGCAAGGAAGAATATTAACATGTTTCTTATTATTAAACTAGAGAGTTGGCCCCACTGTGCCAATGCCCTTCCTCTGCCTGAGATCTCTGCAGTCACCTGCTGTAAGCTGATGTATGAGTCCAGGAATTATTACAGGACATGGACTCAAGGTATTAGCCCTGGGCTAAGAAGCCTGTCAGAGGTTTTGCATGATTAAATGCTCCTTTAATTTTCTGTCTTTTAACAACAGGCATATTTCTCTGCAATCCATCTGTAAGAGCAGGGCTTGTGCCTTTGACACGTGTGAAATCTGCAGCTGTCAAAATCTGTCTTTCTTGTGGAGTCCCAACTTGGGAAAAAGAATAATACTGGATTTCCTGGCAAGATCTTGGGTATTTTGCTGTAAGTGTAAGTCTGAGTAGTATGAACATTTTCTTAGCTTACAGCATTTGCAAAAAATGCCTGTGTATGCATTCTCTTTTGCCTGCAAGACACCCATGTTCTGTGACATTGATTTCACTGGTGATTCCCTTACTCTGATAGTCAATGATCAGAGAGACCCACAGGAACATCTTAGACACATGCCTCTAAACCAGCACTGCCCGTACTGGCTCCTGGCAGCTTGGGAATGTCTGTCGTGGTCCCTGGGGGTGCAGGACCTGGAGCTACAGTGAGATGGGGGAGAGCGCTGAGTTCACAACACCACTCCTGGGATGCCCAGTTGCTAGCTGAGTTTTTGGCATGGTAATGTAATCCTGTATCTCTGCACACACATGTTCTGCACTCCCTGCACGTGACGGTCGTAGGCATGTGATGAACTGCAGCTCCATGTAGTAAACTGCACTGAGTGCTGCTGAATGCTTTTTTGAACTGGGACTATGCCATATGCTGTTGCTTTGTAAAAGTAATTTTTCCTCTCTGCAGTGAGACAGATGACTACAGAATTATAGTATTTGTTTTCCTTTGATGTGGAATACTAATTTTTATGTCAAGTAAGCACACAGTTTTAAGCACTTAAAATATAAATATGCTATTTGCAGGCACAGAACCCCCTGGATCATAAACTATCATTTACAGACCACTGACTTCACTTTGTGATCAGGTGATGTTTGCCCCAAAGGTTTTCTATTCACTAGGCACTGTGATCTGCAGCCAAATAGCTTTATTTCTTATATTTGAACGTTTGAAGGAGCTTGGCGATTTCAGCTAGTGTTCAAGTGACATTTGTTCATGCCCCGTATTTGCATGTGCATTGCTGGTACTCTGTGAGTAGGAGGCATGAAGGAACAGGGTGACAGCAGGACAGGGTGACAGCATGCCCTTCAGCGGGGAGCGCACTGGCAGATTGTCCAGGCCAGCTGGAGCAGCACTCTCTGTACCCATCCCAGAGTTCACTTTCAGGAGCAGCGGGCTTGAGAGAATAAACAAGCTCAACTCAAAATCAGGTTCTACTTATTTCTGCAACCTGCAGTGAGCTTTCATTCTCTACATGTGCATTTTGCCTGCGTGGCAAAGCATCCCCCATGGCCACGTGCCACAGAGGAGTAAGGAGGTGGATTGACCCCCCATTGGCACTGTGCCCCAGGTGGGTGCGTGGCAGGGCAGCTTCTGGGACATCCCGTCAGTCTCAAGTACAACGCTGGGACCTGGATACAGGGTTTCATTACTAAGGCACAACGTCCGGACAAATTTTAATAGCCCCGCTCCTAGAGGAAAGCTATTGTCACTGTAATGTGTGAGTGTTTTGATTGGTATTTGCAGAATTTTGAGTGCAAAATTCATCCCCAGAAAGCGAGACAGCATGTATCTTTTCTGCGAACTATTATGTCTAGTTCTAGAAAGTTTGGAGCGCTTGTCTGCACTTGAAATGCAGACAAAAAGTATTGTCTTGCTGCTCTGTGCAGTCAGTAAAAACATATCCGATAGGTTTTGTTGAATGTAATCTCTGAAGCCACGTAATAAACGAATAGCAAAATTATGGAAGTTCAACAAGCCTCAAGTGTAGAATTAAACTGACACTGTCAAAAAGCAACAGCTCTCTAAACTGACACAAATCCTAATGTGCAGGAATTAGGGTTGTTGTAGTTACAGAAGATAATGCATCAATTTTTGCATTTGTCTTGAAGAATGTGTAGTCAGTGTAAGTACAGCAGAGTGTGTTTAGTGCTACCATTGCCAAAGAGAAAGGTGATGCTGCCCCTGATTTGAAGGGATTTTTTTCAGGATTATTGCAAACGTACCAACCTATCCAGCAATGAAATGCAGTACTTTTGAGGGCAAAAGGTGACCACCGTGACCACTGAAAGGAACGTGACGTAGGTGCCTCATGCAGCAGCCACGTACCCTACCTCTGAAAGAAAACCAGCCCTTGTGGGTCCTCGCAGCTGTGCTACTCTCCGTTTACCTCATTAGTTCCTGGTGCAATGTCAGCATCTGCATAGGCAGGTATCTTTCCAGGGTCAGGGTCTAGAGCATGAAATGAAGAAGTTTTCTGCACACAGTTGATTCTCCAGGGAGAACACCAGTCAGGCGACAGAGTAGTGTCCAAACTGGCATCTGGCCAGGTCGCTGGAGTTAATAAACTTACTTTGGCTGGAGAAGAAAAAAGCACTACAGGAACCTTTAAAGGAAGTTTTTGTTCATTAATTGTCTTAATTCCCCTGCTGCTGTGCGACGCCAGATGGTAGTGCTGAGGACAAGCCTGCCACGCGTTACCCATACGCCGCAGCCAGCCCAGCCGGTGCCTTCCAGGGAGAAGCTGCCCCTTCGGTCCGTTTCTGAGGTGCTCGTCAAAGCTGTCGAATGCTTCGGTTCACCATCGGAGTTTCTGAGGTGTGGACAGGCAGTTTCCATTCAGTTTCCAGGGATGCCGGACCACCTGCCTCCCAGGAATGGCTGGCTACTGTACCTGGCACTTTTAGAGATGCAATTTTCTACCCTTCTGAGGGGGTACTTGCACACCATTTCTTCAGTATTCAGAGAAAAGGGGCAGTTATTTAGGTAAACTGACATATTGCAGGGCCTAGATATTTTGCTCAGCCTGTCAATTTTTCTATAGCCCAAAAAGGAATGGCTACAAACCAAGTGGCCTTTGTTTAAGATTATTCAGGGAATGAATGCATGAGAACTAAATATAACTAACACAAGGACATGAAAGTACTTATCTAATAAAACCCAATTTGTGGTGCGTGAGTGAATCATCATAAATAGGTCCTCTTGCAAATCTGAACAAGGTGACAAAAAATCAATTTGCTTCTTTTGGAGTTTAGAACAATCTCACAAAGCTCACCTGCTCTTGGCGACTACACTGATTTTTCTCATGAGGTCCACTGTGATGTTTGATATAGATGCTAAATTTTAGCACATGTGCAAACCAGTACTAATGAAAAATAGAAATGGCAGGCTGGGGGTTTTTCTGAAGTATGAAAATACACAAACTGGAATAATTTGATGTTTTCTCATTGTTAGCCAAAAATCCACCACTTTTTATACTGAAGACAAATGACTGTATGAATATATTCCTTGAAGTCTTGCCACAGCATATGAATTTGCAATTTCTGTTGCTGCAACTTTTACTTCCCCATTTGCAGGGAGGTAGGAGATCTCAATTTGCTTCTTTTCAGAAGTGCACCAGAGCTGTTCCCAGGCTGTGTTTGATGTCTGTTTATCTACCACTCTCCTAAGAAAGCACAATTCACTTTAGTTGGACTGAGGTTTGCAAATGAGAACTCACTTTGCAGCATCAGGCCTGTTTCCAATTGACTAATGCTTTAAAGACGCAGTCAGTCAGAAGGCACAGCTTTAAAGACCATAACCACATCAGAAGGAGAGGAAATACATGTACACAGGCTCTAGCTCTTATGTGAGATACACAGACTTGTGATAGTGTCACTTAGCTTCAATTTTACACTCTGGTTCACTAGTGTACCCCGCAAGTAACTAGACACCTTATTTTTGTAGCTTTTAGTGACCAACAGAGCCGCAGCTGTGTCAAGGGTGCGCCAAATATTGCTCCAGTTGACACCCATAGCTCAATGCCTTTGAAAGCAAAGGTATTTGTCTCAGTGTTGGTGTAAAAAGTAGCCAAATTTGGGTCAGTAGGTATGTATGACGAACAAAAATGTCATGAAGCTAATTTGGCTATCTCGGACTAACATGCTTTTGGAACCATCCTGAAGTTAATGGGGAGATTTTTGCATGGTGAGATGCTGACATGCCATTTGTTTGGTGTGGGTTGCAGGGTGAGTGGGGCCTCACGTGGGAGGAATAAGAACCAATTCACTGAAGTGTAGTGGGGTATAGGCTATAGCATCATTAACTATATTCTATGCCTGAGGACTCCTTGATGTGAAAGATAGAAAAAGCATCCAAAGGGACAGCTCTTTCAGATGTGATTGCAATTGAGAGGGAGTAACTATTGGAGAACAGGAACATGCCAGCATTTTGGGTGAGAATGATCAGCTCCCGAAGACTGACTTATGGGAGAGGTAGAACAAGAAGGCAAAACCAACAGACTTTTAGAAAGCTAGACGGTAGTGAGCTTGGAATATATACAGAAAAGCTCCCATAGGAAATGTGTTTAAAGGGGAAAAAAGAAATATTCAGGGGAGCTGGTAGTCCTGTAAGGGAAATATGTTGAAGGTGCAGGTTCAACATATGCCAGTGTGGGAGGTTGGAAAGCGTAGCAAGTAGGTCATCTAAAATCTTTATTATAAAAGTGGAGATATAAGAGGTGCAAACTTGTTCAGGCTGCTAAGAATGGGTATGAGGGAAAAGCATGAAGAGGTAAGGATAAATTAAAGATGGTCAAGCTGTGGACCCAGATAGGAGAGAGTACTGAGCAGCCTTCTGTAAGGCCAGTGCTAGCAAGAAGCAGAGTGAGAGAAGCTGTAATCTGTCACTGGGTGGGAAGGAAAAACTAGATGGTGCTGACAAAGCTAAAAAATGTTTGATGCTTGTTATGGTTCACTCTTTACCAGAGAGGCCAGCTGACTCAGCAGTACAGAAGTAAGAGCCGAGGACAGACTAAAATAGAGAATATTTAGCTAAGGGAGAGATTTCCAGTTTGTCTGGACCTGACCTGAACCTGGAGGACTGGCTGAGGCCAGCATAGAGCCGTCAC
>VYZW01015434.1:95635-146192 GCA_013401315.1 Balaeniceps rex
CTGAGGCCAGCATAGAGCCGTCACCTTTGGGAATGTCTGTCCTCACCCCAGGAAGGCAGGGGACTGTAACAGGTAACGACAGCACATAGCTTTGAAACAGAGAAAGAGGAGGAGACTGGCATTATCGGCTCTGACTATAATTTCAATTCCCAGAAAAGTACTGGAACAAATACTCGAACTGTTTGAAAATACCAAGAAGATAAATACAGGGATGAGTAACAGCCAAAATGAATTTGCTCAGGAGAAACGATTCCAAATCTGTATAATTTCCTGCTGTGATGGTGTGGCAGGCCTTGTGCGCAGCAGTCAGTGTTCTCAATTTTAGTAGGACTGCTTGACACCCAGGTGACATCCTGATAGACAAGCTGAGGAGACAGAATCTGGCAAAACTTCTCCAAAGTGAGCACCCAGCTGATGGGAAACCAGGTTCAAAGTGTACTGATTAGCTGCTTTGTGTCGAGCCAGGAGGGTATGATTTTGCCACAGCCTGCCCTGCTTTGCTCTCTACTCAATATTTCTCTGAATTATTTGTAAAGTGGAGTAGAGAGTATGCTGGATACGTTCACGTGGCACTCCACTGAGAAGAGCCAGAGTTGCACCAAAGGACAGGGTTAGAGCTTGACACGATCATGGCAAACTGGATACAGATTTGAAAAATAAGATGCAATTCAGTAAGGGCACTGCGATTAGTGAGGATGTGGGAGTAGTCACGTGGAATAAATCTAGGATGGGCAAAACCAAAGTTAAAAGCAATTCTGTGGGAAAGGTCCTAGCAATTATAGTAGATCACACACTGAAGATGAGCCAGCAATATCATTCTGTTGTGTAAAAGGTAAACATCACACGGAGATATCTGACCAGGTCTGTCATCTGCAAGACGCATGACAGCTGTGTTCAACCGGCAAAGGGGGTGCTCTGTCCTGATTTGGACGCTGGACTTCCAGAAACAGATAACTATATATATAAAATCCAAAGTAAAGCAATGAGAAGGATCAAAGGTCTAGAAAATATCACCTGTGAGGACAAATTTAGAGACCTGGAGTGGCTTAGTCGAGAGGGAAAAAAAGACTGAAGGGAGACCTGATAATGATCCTCTAGCACACAGAAGTTAGCTTCAGAAAAGGAGGAATTAATCCATTCTTCAGGCCTACTTTTGCTAGGAAATGAGCTAAAATTGTAGTAGGTACTTGAAAGCAGCAAGTACTAGGGAAGTCTTACTACTAGGAAAGTCTTACTACCACTATGAGACAATTAGCTGAGTGTACTAATATCTTGAGAGGGCTGAGGCATTACTCAGGGTATTGAAGAATGTTACAAATATCTTTACCCCTGGAAGAAGACAGGAGATGATCCGCAGGATCCCCTGACGTAGAATTAATAATTCTGAAACAAGTGAAAGAAAATTGCATACTAGAGATGACAGCTGTGGATTCACAGATCAATATACACACTTTCTGCATTATTGATGGCACCCCTCACTGGCAACTTTTTTTGACATCCCTTGCAGTGCTTTTTCCTATGCTAAGGATTTTCCTAGCCTACGGCTTCTAAGAAAAGTAAACCAGATAGAGGCTTGTTCAGACATCTTTTATTTATCTATTTAATGGTCCTTCTTTCCCTGTTTGAGGACTATATGGATGCCTGGCAAGTTTGAGAATTTGCACTCTGCAATCTCATCGGTGGTTTGCTTGAGGCTCCCTGCTGATTGCAGGGTACAGTAAAACAGAGTCTACTGCTTTATGTATACCTATAGAAAGACACAGGTAAGATAATATGTATAACTTAATGTATGCTCAGAGCTGTGAATAATAAATTTCCTCATTAATATGTTTTCAGTTAATCTCATCTTTAAGATGAACCAGAAATTTCACTATACCTCTAGATAGGGCTATTAATACTTCTGTTGCCACATTATCCCTAAGTTTCAGCAAAAAGCCCACATAGAAAAGGTCCAAATTTGGGCTCACATCTTCTGAAAAGTTGGTGTGTTTTTTCCCCAAGTCATCAAAACACTGTGGGGTTTGCAGGTCTGGTGATTAAAAGCCTAGATAAAAGCAGGGGTTGATCTTTCATAGGCTTCTGAAATTAGACCGGTGGCTTATCCTATCTGATTTGTACGATTTTGGCTGTTACTCATGAAGACTTGCACTAGGCTGAAACAGCTGGATATATTTATTTATTTTCTTTTTTAGTGGACAAAATGTTGAGACTGACTCAGCCTATTTTCCAAAATGTGCTACACTGCAATGGCTCCCCCCGCCTCTGGCTCTTGCCGAGGAGCCGGGAGATGAGAGTGAGCAGGGCAACGTTTATTTATGCTGAATTTAAATCTCAGCTAGCTTCTGTGTGTAAAAGCAACAAGTTCCTGTCTGTTCCAAGTTTGACGTTTTTCCTGCATGTCTCTCTTTTCTTAGGAAAAGGATAGAAAAGGCTCTATTACCCAGTAAGGAACTGCAGGTGCTTTCTCCCTGACTTTTACCCTCACCAGGGCTTGTGCTTCCTTGTGAGCAGCCACGAGGGTGATTTTGCCGGAGTTGCATAATGTGTTACATAGTCCTCGCTTCAGCTGACAACTAGGGTAAGGTCACTGGCAAGCTCCCAGTAGGCTTGCTTAGAGGAAATCTTTGCTGTGCTAATACTCTTCCAAGCAGCTGCAGATTTAATTAGAAAATTTGCAAGGGAATTGCTACTTCTAGTGGAAAGAATAGCTAATTATCTTCATGAAGACTATTGTCAAGTAAAGTTGTTCTAAAGATGCATTTCCTGTCAACTCAGTAAACCCCTTTAATATCTTGAAGATGGCTACGGTTTTATTTACAAGCTATCACATACCATGCAGTCATACGGATGCTTGGGGTAGGTGTGCCCTAATGCATGTGTAAAGTTTCTGTTTTCATCTCAGGCATAGTAATGAGATATGTATATTAGCTAAGCGAGATTACTTATCTTAGGTGCAGTTGCAGCATGAGATGCAGCAAACTGAGGGAGAGTTTGGTCTAAGTTGTCATTCATTGAACAACATCTCTGGTGAAAGCCTGTGAATTTTATTGGTGCAATTAATTGCTTTGAAATTTGTGGCCTTGTCGTTATAAGTAAAATCAGCAATATTTGGTCTAGGACACCTAGATCTTGTGTTTTTGAGATGGGTTTTAAAACATGCAGCAAGTTTGCCCTTCCTGATTTTGGCTTGTTATCAAGCCTTGGTCCAAAGCCCAGTGATGGAAAGAGGTTCATTTATGGTATTGGCTTGTGGCTTACAACCAAAAACTAAAAAAAGGGTGTGCAGACAAGAATATGCACATTCTTAAAGAGGATTAATCTATACTGCAAGGACTTCTCATGAAGTACTTTGCTTTCATGATCTAGGGAGAGTCCGAACCCAATCTGCTTCCCACTCCAGGTTGTTATAGTTCAGTTCTGAACAGACCATGGATGCAGTCAGTCCTTGCTGCAGCATGGGGTCCGCAGCAGTGGGGTTAATCCTAAACCACTCTTATCTCCCCAACCTCCCCTCAGATAAGTTTAAACTGAAAAACAAAGAATACAAGCCAAAGAATATGTAAGTAGGAGTGGAGCTTAACAGTCGCATATCCTTACTATCACAAAGCAATTGCATAGCCTGGCCTGCACAAGAGAGTTGTCCTGGTAAATTTTCAGTTAACCTCAGAAGTTCCTTATGGGTGACTAAAAATGGAAATCTGCTTTTTTTCTTTAGCTCTATTTACTGTTATCTTTGGTCATTTTGCTGAGTTGTTACATGATGTGGGTGATGTAATTGGAACTGCATCAGGATCACATGAGCCTGGAGATGTAACAGCAGCACACACTGAAGGAGAGCAGGGCTGGGCTGAGTCATGCTGTGCAGTGTCTTCTGCACGGGGATGGCAAGGCTGAGCACCAGCCCCAGGTCTGGCCCTCCTGCAGCTCCGAGTCATCCTCCCTAAACATCACCAAGCTCACACATACCCTTCCCAGCAGCTGGGCTGTCAGGGCTGGGAAACCCAAAGTGTCTCATGAATCATCGGTGCTTGATCCACTCAAAAGTTAATTCCCCTCTGAAAGAGCAGATGGCTTGGTGGGAACTCCAGGCTGCCATGGTTAATCTGTTCTTTTCCTTTTAATGTTAGTTTGCATCGTAGTTCTTGTAGGAGTTTGGGGAAATCCAGGGAGAGAATCGAGAACGTGATGGACTTCAAGCTGTGGAAGGAATAGGCTAGAAGCAGGCTGAAAGGAGCAATAGCAAACATGTACCCTGAAAAAGATTTTTAAAGGGGAAAAAAGGAAGTGTGAAATCTTCAGATGGAAAGAAAATCACAATTCCACGACTATTTTGGAATTTATCCAGTGGAATATAACAATAAAGTTCAAAGAATCACCTGAAGTATATTATCTTTGTTATTAACTATAAGAACAATAATTTTCTATTTTATAGCACTGAGAGGAAACATCAACACTTTACACACAACACCAGGCACACATTTACTAAGGCTGTTAAAGTGGTGGGCCGTGTCTCCATTAGCACGGGCAGGTGCATGAGGAGGTGGTGGCCACGGCGAGTCTGTGCAGCTCCCTCACCGAGGCTGGGTCAATCCCAGACTGGAAGGCTCAGTCTCCCTGCAAAGAGCTTCCAGCCTAAATTTCAGCCATAGCAACTGAAGGCAAATCGTAAGGCAGGGATGGAGGATGCAAGTTTCAGCGGTGTATTCATAGACATCATTCACCTAGGCAAGATTAAGCCATAGTGGCTTGGGAAGCCCTAAAATGATAGATAAAATGATAGCTAAATGATAGATAACATTTGTAAATAGGAAAAGACTAAGTATTTTTGAACCCATTAGTATCTTGCCAAGCTGGAGGAGGGAGAGCCAAGTCTGGTAAACTTGAAAAAGAGAAATGCTGACTTTTTTCACTTGAGAAGGCTCTTTTAGGAAAATGAAATTGCTTTCAAGGACAGATTTGTTCTGATGATCTGTGTGTTTATAATATTTATTTTAACTTTTTTTTTAAAGCTAAGAACCTTTTAAAGCGTATAGGTTTTACACTTTATAAATTAAATATTTTGAAACTTGTTAAGGTATTATTGAAAAGTGAGAACTTTCAAAATAAAACATGTTTTGTGAATAAAAAAAAAAGATAATTTTTAATTGCTCTATTTTGGTGTTCTTTCCACACTATCAGTTCATGAACTTTTCAGGATTTTAACTTCTGCTTCTGTTCCTGGCCACAGCATTTCTTGAGGTTTCAAAATCTTAGCGCTATTGGCATGCAGTGGTGCTACTGGAAAATTTAGTTGTTCATTACTTTAATAGCATGTAGGGCATGAAATTCTGTAAGAGGGAACAGGAGAGTTACACAATGCAACATTTTAGATTTCCACTAGGGAAAGTGGAAAAGGGAGAATCCGGCGATTCAAACATGAAGAAAAAAATATATTTTATCACTTTAGTTTTGGATGGACTGGAGAGAAAGTTTGAGTGTGAAGAGTACAAACTGTGGGGGACTTGTCATAAATAAGATGGACAAGAATGAGGATTTTAGTTGAGGTTTTTTGGGGTTGTCAAAAAATAAATCCTGTAATAAGCCAAATTCTAGGTGCTTGATACTGAAGAATAAGTTTTCCTATTAGCAAGTTGCTATCAGACTGCAGGTGGTGGGAATTCTTGCACATCCTTCTGAAGCTCTTGCTAATAGTTGCTATGAAAAGGAGAAGCTGGAATGGACTCTTCTCCTCTAGCGGGGCAAGTGTTGCATATAAAGGATAGAGAAAATAGATAAACTAAAGCCAGTCCCACCCTGGACACTGCCTTCGAAATGGAGTAATTACTTTAGCAGCACAAAGAACGAGTGTTAGGGTGGTAATTCAGGCCTCCAGTCTGGGCCTCCTGCAAAAGCAGCAGTCCTCCTTCTGCCTTTGGGTGGTCTCTAGCTGTCTGCTGCCTGACTGCATGGACTTTTTGTGATCAATCCATTAATCACTGCATATGCTGTACGATATTCACATCAGCTTGAGAAGAAGCACAGCTTCTTCCAGGAGGCACTTTGGAGGGGGCTCACATTTCACATGAGGTGCCCTGGTGCCAATATGCTCTGGTATGGAATGACATCAAACAAAAAAGGGACTTGCTTGGAGTGTGTCCTGGAAACTTGAGGAGTCCTTGATGGCACCTGACATCCCATTTGCCTTGAAGTTAACATTTTGATGACATCTTGCCTGGCTGTACCTTTATACAATTATAAGCCATGGACTTTAAGCTGTCTGAAAGAGATTAAACTGTTTTCCAACCAGCTGCCGCAGTCTGATGCTTGGCATATGGGTAATGGATAGAGTTACCAATTTCGAAATGTGTGGAAAATTAGTAAATACCTTTCATGAAAAACAGTGTAGAGAGATCGGTGAAATTGCTCAGAAAACCAGGAGACAATCACTGTGTTCTGGCAACTATGATTTTTCTTTTCCAGAGGAACACTTGCTTCTTGTTTTCAGTTTCAATTTCCTGTGCATATACTACATATAAAAGCTCCTATTGTCACCGGCATCGGGGGGGGCGGGGGGGGAATAGCTGCTGCAGATGCATAAGGCCAGACCTTCGCCTTGCATAAATGGTGAACCATCTCTTAAACCAGCAGTGTGCCACTGCTTCACACGAAATGAAGGTCTGCCACATGATCAAGAGCTATTCCTGCTCTCAGAAGGGTTTTGTGGTCAATGTGGGTGTGCTGGTTGTTTAAAATAAGGGTATGGCTCTCCCTTAGCTGGTATTACAGCATCTCCAGCACTGCTTTCCCAAAGCCATTCCTGGTGCAACAGTTGTGACTGCAGGGTCTGGCGCCTCTTTGCAGCAGACCCCTACACTCGTGCTGGTGTTTTCTGGGGGTAGAGGGGATGAGCTCTGCATGCTTTGGAAAGCAGGATTGCCCTCCTTGAGGTGAGCTTGTAGGGCAGCCGCTGCGGCCGGTCAGATGCGGCTGCCGGGTGCGCTGGCACGGGATGGGCACGCTAGGTGGGATGCTGCCTCCTGCGCTGGCACAGGCACAGCTCTTCTCAGATGCTGTCTTGCAGTCTCTGTCGGTGTCTTCCAAAGGACTCACAATCCTCGTTCAAAAAACTCAGTCTAGTTTGGAAAAGTGCTGTTCTACTCCAAAACTGGGTCACCGACTGGAAGAAATAAGAGCAAGATGAAAATATTAGGGTTTTCAGAGGGGTGATTTCTATTAAGGCGGTAAGCGGTCTATTGTGCAAAGGCTTAGGAGAATTATCTATGCCTGTCGAGCAGTGCAAGCAGGTCATAATTTGCAGCATGTTTAGGCTTTGCAAGTGACTGTATTACCAAGCGTGCTGTGGCCCAGTTAGGGAAAACATGATCTCTGATACCTGGTGGTAGTTCACGTAGTTCAGCACTTCAATATGAGCAATATTTCTCTTTCCTTAATAAAACATGAGTTGGGATTTACAGCTTTTTCCAAGGCTTCCCCTCCCCACTCTATTTCCAAAATATTGTTTGAAGGTAATTGCCCACACAATGTCTGGAGAAGTTATAATGTTTTATTACCTTATAAGAGAGGAAGGAGACAAAAATATGCTGGATGTCTGTTAGAAGACCATCTAAACCAGAGGTTTGTTCCTGTGTACCTCCCCAGGAGGAATCCTGCGTTATGACCATGATACTTTCACTTGACACTTCTTTGTGACCTCTTCATTTGCGGGCAGGTCTGAATCAGAGCTGTGGAGCTGAGCACGTTTGACATTTAGGAAACCCAAACTTAATCGGCTTGAATGATACCATAAACTGAAGCAGTTGAAGCAATACTCCCGGTCTGCACTTCCTCCTTCCAGAGACATTGGAAAGCTAACAAAGAAATTGCACAAAGCAAAAGGAAACAGAAGACTGCCTCGTTGGAGGAGGACGAGCGGCAAGGAGGTATGTAGCTCATGCAGGTCTGCCTCGGCGATGCTGCCTCGCGTGCTCTGGAAATGCGGGTTACAGTTTGCAGCCCGCAGGTGAGTCCACGCTGTGCGTGCAAGTGGGTGAAACACCCCTGCTGAAAGTGCAGCATCCTGGATGCTCCCCCCATCCCGGGGTGCAGGCTGTGGCTGCACCTTTGGGCTCAGGCTCCTGTGCAGTGGGGTGAGGTCTGGCAGTCTGCAGCCCAGAGCCAAAATCCTTGGCCACGCTCCTGATGGCTTGCGGAAATGCAAAGCAGACCACAGCAGGATATCATTTTTAGGAATGGAGGAGCTGCCTCAGCAGTTACCAAAGTTGTATCTTAGACACTGATTAAAAATATTCTTTCTGTAGGTTGAAATAATGACACCACATTGTACTGAATGGAGGGAGAGGGGGAAGAAGTAATTGGATTTATTTTCAATAGATGTTGTTGAACGGGACCCAACATGAATAGAGACGGTGTTTTCTTTTTAACAGTTTCACAGTTAAATTAAGCTAAACTTAGATAATGAGAGTACTGCTATTATATTTGGGGTGTACAAAATCTTTCTGTTATTAACATTTAAAAATAGAAAATGGGATCAGAACATCGATTTGGTCATGATGCTACTTGCTCTGGAATTTTGCCATTTACTTCAATGGGAACAGTTCCTTTAATGCAAGTAGAGATTTTAGAATAAGTACTTAATAAAAATTTCTGAAATATTAACTATTACAAATGTCCTATTGTTAAGATAGAGAGCTGCAGAAAAGGACGGTGGTACCTCTAAAGGACTCAATCAAGAGATCTGAAGTACAACAAATGAATAAAAGAGAAGGAAGAGTCTGTTGAAATGCAGGGGGACTCTGAAATTTCCCTCCCAAGACAGACAGACACATAACATGCCAAAATGGTTTTTATTAACTGTCTGAGAAGCCTACCTTTAAAACAAACTTTTCTGCAAACTCTTTATACAGGATTGTGATATTGCTGGCTCTGATTCTCATTTCAGCTGTAAATTAAGAGTAATTCTAGTGAGCTTCTTGTAAAATGTATGTGAAAGTGAAATGAGACTTGTGGTATCTGCTGTTGCAAAATTTCCTTGACATCTATTAACTCTGTAGTGTATTTTACCAAGGCCTTTCATTCATTACTATCTGAATTAATGGCAAAGGGTTACATGTGGTGTTTCAATAGTGGTTAAGGGGTCGTGTATTAGACTTTTTCCATACTGCCAATCTTTGCTGTATGCCCATGACTACTGTATGATAGTCAGACTCCTACTCGTTTGCGTAAGAGCTGTCTGATAAGACAGTGAAATATGGCAGAAATGCAGTGCTTCAGATTTTGTTTCTGTTGAAGTGACTGGATGGGAAAGCAGCTTTAATCTTTGTAGGTGCTGCCTGAGCTCTGGAGAAGAAAGTTGCTGCAGGAAAAGGCTTATTCCTCATGTACCCCTGCCCATGGCTTCAACTCCGGGCATACTCTGAGAGCACACGAGGGACAACAATCTTCACCCGGCTGCCCCTGCATCACATTCTGCCAAATGCAATACATGACATTAACTTAGGTTATGACCACAAGCAAGAGGTGAGTTCGCAATGTGTAAAAACTCTGCCGTCTCTCTCCTGAGTGTCTGAGGTTGGATCTGTAGCAGCATTCACCGTCCAGACGTCACTCGCCTTGCAATGCACTAGCGGTGGCAGCAGCTGTGTGAACCAATCCTGCCCAGCAACTGAAGGGCTGGGCACCTGCACTAGTGGCGGATTGTCACATTTTTAGCGAGGTTTTTAGTCTCTTCTTTAAAAATTACCATTATTACAGTTGTGTACATCTTAGGGAATGCATGAGGAAAATTGGGGAAGATGGAGGCTAATTAACTTGCCTTTTCAGAGGGAATGAATCTGCATGGATTCCTTGACTTTGCCTGAATTGTTCGTTCCATTGCAACAGCTGAGGGAAATAACACAATTGTACGAATCAGCTGCAGTTGAACTAAAAATGAAAAATAAATCCCTGCTGTATCACAAGCTCCAGGCTGCAAGAGCCAACCAGTGTTTGCAGCACTGCTCATCTTTGTTCTTCTGGCACCAAGCGACTCCTAAAAATCCAGATGCCACAACTCAATTCCCCCTGCTTCTGGAATGAAGTCAAAACTCTCCTTTCAGATCAACAAGGTGCTGTTTGGTTTGGAGGCTGTCCCGTACATACCGTATGCCCATGGGGAAGAAGCAAATCTTGCCTGTGAAAATCCACAGGATCACTGGGCTCTCATCTGACGTTGACACCTCCACAAAATGTCACTGACCTCGGAGGGTCACTGAAGTATGGGGATCTGTCCATAGGTCCTTTTCCTGGGTGTGCGCCTTGGGAGAAATCAGCTATTTCTGTCAGTCAAAGAGGAGTCAGGGATATGACAGCTGAGGGGGAGAACTGACAGGATGCGCACAGAGAAAAGCCATTCGGTAACTTTAATGGCCTTTTTTACTCAGATTGCCGAACTCAAGATTTGTCCTTGAGTGTTGTTTTGTTCCTGAGTGGGCATACTGGACGGGCTGCGTTGGGGGTGGCCCACGCAGACCCTAGGTAGTGGGAGTGGGGCCAAGGCGGGAGCAGTGTGGGTCTGTCGAAAGGGAAAAAAGTCTGCTGTACCTGCGTGCATGGCCCTGTCTGGGACCTCTTTCTCCTCTGCCAAAACACAGCATACCTTCTCCTGACTGCTTCAGGAGGAAAGCGACTTCTGCTGCCTGGCTATTTTTTTTTTCTTTTCAGCTATACCCCTTTTCCTTCACTTGCGACTCACTTTTTTCCCTCTCTTGTGACAGGCTTCTGTGAATTTCACGTAACAAATTGAAGTAATTTTTCTTCCATATGTAAAATACAGGAGAAAATGCTTTCAACTGCTATTATCTGCACTAACTAATGAAAATCTTCCCCTTAAATTCCTAGAAACTGCGATAGTTCTTGACATTCACAGTGCCTGCCCAGGTAGTTTTTGAGAACAAGGTATTGCTGTGCGGCGACTGAATAGGAGCTCCTGCAAAGATGCCGCAGACCCTCAATGGCTGGGCTGACCCAACAGTCAGTGCCTGCAAACATTTCCTTGGATTTAATAATTTTTTAAATCAATCTATTGCCTAGATGCTGCTGCTTGTTCAGTTAGGTATGCAAAAGGAAGAAGAGCAAGCACGTGTTGTTAAATTTTTGCTGACAGTACTGCTATCCATAGGCTTTCTGCATGTAGTAATGGGAATGGATGTATCTGCAACTGAAGTTTAAGAAAAACAGTAATTGTATGGAGTTATGGAACGGAAGTTGCATGTAGTTAATTACAAGTTTTTTCTTTGCTGTGTTTAGATAATACTTTTTTGTAGGGTTTGAATGACTGCTGTAAAAAGAGATAAAAGTCTCTGACTGCATTTCTACATGTACATCCTTCTGTATTTGTTGTGACTGCAAATACTTTTCCAAGGTTCCTTTTTGCTGGCATTTAAGAAGCACCATTTTTTTAATACGGTGGCATAGTTCACAAAAAGGGCATTAACTTCAAGCTGGTGACATAATTCACTTGCCTGTGCTTTTAATATTTCCTGTTAAATAAAAACATTTCAATCCTCTACAATTTTAAGAGAGATGAAGATTAGTTCACTCTACAGATTTAAGAAAGAGACATTGCTCGTGCAGGGAACTCATAAGTTTTAAACAGACAAGCAGTGTTGACATAAACCTAGTCATTCATTGCCACTGCTGAACTGAAACCCTGGACCAAACCTCCCTATTTGGTCCTTTCATGTGACTTTTGCAGAGGCAACTCTATTTAGCCAGCTAGGTTGCAAAGCAAAAAACAGGTGAGCTTGGACCTTCTAAAGCAGTGTGCATGGGTACATGAAGATTCCGCCTGTCTATTCCCAAAGCAGAAGGAGCTAGATCTTCCGATGAGCCATTTCCTCCTGTTATTTTTCAGTCAAATTTTACATTATTCTGATTGAAAGAAGTATTCTGCCTTCTTCACTGAAGTTAACGAATTTGTGCAAAACTTCATTTCACTCTGAAAGCTTCGTAAAAAAACAAACCCAAAAGATTATTCCAAGGATTTGTCAGTGACACTAGAAACTCGTATTTGTCCCTGTATTTGAGACGACAGTCGGGTACTCGCCGATAGGTAAATATAGCCATGTAATTGCGTGAGCTGTGTGCATTGTCTGCAGAGTATTGAAAAAATCCCCAAGAAGTGGCCTAGACATACACATGTCTGCTCTGAAGTATCTTTTCAAGTCTAGACTCCTCTAAGCATGTGACACATACGTTTTGGGTCTAAATGATGGCAATGCTGAAATGGGAAGTATTACAGAGAGGATCGCATCATTCACTAGCTATTTTCTTACCTGAAACAGTATCTTGAGCTCTTTCTGCACAGAAAATACTGGTGAGCACCCACGGGCAGCCCAGGCAGGGGGTCTCTGGTGGCTCTGGGATGGCTTCAATTCATCACGCAGGTTGTGTAGCTCCACCCAACACCCTTGTGGCTGTGAATACTTTGAAATACTGTACCCGGCATGACAAAAGTTCACCTTTTTTTCATTCAGCGTACTCAGTGAGTGTTACATAGATGTCCTTGTCCTGCTGGGCGAGACGGCATTTCTGGGAGCACAGTGTGCCAGAGCGGTGTGTGGGAGCGCGCCTGTGGGGCTGGCAGGCAGCAGTGAAACAGAAAGTGCAGAAAGCCTTGTGTTATGATCCCTTTGTACCAGTTTGCAAGAGTGATGCGTGTAATTGCCTCTCATCTCGATCTCTTTTGGTTCTAATACGTTTAGTACAAGCTATGAGAAAGCTGGAGGCTCCAGTGTTAATTTTATTAAGCCTTTTCTTAGGAGCTAATAGAACTGGGAAAGGCTGATGGCTTTGTGGAACACTCTGCACCAGGAAGCAGAAGCTGTTGCGCGGAGACCGTAAGGAGAAGTGACTTGGTGTGTCGAGAGTCAGTGTGCAAATGATTAGTGGAAGTGTTGTCTGAAGGGCTTTTTGTCCTCATTTAATAAATGCAGCCAGGTAACTTGACGGTAAAGTCTGTGCTAACTGAGATGGATAATTTTGCACAGCTCTAGCACAGTCTGCCTAAACCTGCCTGTGCGCTGCTTGGAAACTTCTATCCCAGGCAGACAGCAGGATTTTTAAACAGCTCCTGCATCAAAGTCACTTCTCAGACTCTTGTTCTTTTAGGAAGTGAGAAAACACATACAGTTAGAGGAAAACAATCTGTTAATGAACTAACAAAAAATAAGACTGAAGAGCTACAGCTGTGAAGGAAGTTGTTTTGAGAAATCTCCAAAATCTAAAGTTTCAGAGCTGAAAGAGAAGAGGTGGAAATGAATCCAACCTTGTACACAGCCCCAGGTTCTTGTCCTCTCTTTAGCTAACCCACATGAAAACACACTGTCCTCCAGTGAGCCGGGGAGCTCCAGGACACAGAGGCATGTCAGGTAATCTACAGTCCTTTCACCATTACAGTGTTTTGTGTAAAAGCTTATCTCTGAAATCTTCCTTTTGTTTTATGAATTGGTAGGAGGTTTCAAGCTCTTTTGGATGAGCTGGTTTTGTCCTTTCCTCTAGAAAGCCACAGGTCCAGAAGCTGTTGCGTCCATCTACAGGTGCATTTATTTTCTTTTGTCCTTAATGCAAATTCTCTTTGCATTTAAAAGCACAATGTCACCTCCAGACCTTTAGAACAAACTTCGTTCTGTGGGAAACAAAAAACTTCCTAACTGGATTCCCCACAGATTCCCTAGCAGGCCTCTTTTACCTCACCTTTACCTCATTTCTCCACCAAATGGGTGACGAGTGAGCCTTGCTCTTGTCCAGTGTGTTCCAAGTTGTGGGAGGAACAGCAGGGTACGAAATTCTTAACCCAGAAATGTTGTGTGCGCCCATATTGCTGTGTACCTTGTCAGTTTTGCTGGACCTGTAACAGACCTTTTACGACTTAGCTATTGCAGCATCCTGCTGGAAAAGGAAAGGAGTATTTGAAGTAGTAACTCCACCTAAGGCATTGAGTTTTTATAGTGAAAAATGACTCCGTCAGTTAAACACAGCATCTAAGAGGAAGATGTGCTAGTACATCTATTTAAATGCACACTGTTTCTTGCTGTTTTCCTGTACCAACTTCAAAGATGCCTTTTCTTCCAGTGGGGGAAAGCCAGTAATTTAGCAGTTTCATAACTGCTCTGGCTGTTTTGGCTGTTGCTGTAAATGTTACTTGATCAGCTACACTTGTGCAAGACTCCTCCCATATACAGATGATTGCTTACTTGCGCTCTCTCTCTTTTTCTTTCTTTTTTTTTTTTTAAATTTTCTTTCTGTTTCACAGTGGGGGGAAACTGAGGCCTTTTACTATTTATTTTTCCCAGGAAAAATATGGGACCTACCTTGCTTCAGTACAGCTTCCCACATCGCAGTTTAAAGAGATCACCCTGCTTTTGGTTGCTCTTTACTGGGTTTGGTTTCTTTTTTTGGTATTGGACCTGTTCAAATTTTGCACACACAATGTACTCTAAATTGGGTGAAGAAGGTAAACTAAGAAGATCTATTGTGAAGAAAACTAAGTAGATCTATTGCCCTCTCTCCCAGGGTCTTTACCTGAGATATGGGCTATCATTAACAACAGTTAAGAAAAAAAAAGTGTTAATGCTCCTTAGAAGTAGCAAGCTTTGCACTCCAACAACTGGTGACTGAGTGCTTAAACTGACAACAAGGTCTACACCTTCTTGATTTTTAATGTCTCCCCTCAGACCACAAAGACAAATAAAAATAGGGAAAAGGAACTGCTCCCATCTCCTCTCGTTTCCTCGTCCAGGATGGTCTCTGCTGGCTGGGCTGACAACACTTTTTTCAGACTCTGGCGTGCATGGCCAAGCTCGCTCTCTCTTCTCACTGATAACAGAGGCTTTCTGGCCGCTGCCCAGAACTTTTGGAGGCTGTTGTTTTATGAGACACCGGATTTCCTGTCCAATGCACTGGCAGATCTCCAGCTCCTGCAATTGTATCCCCAAGATGTGTTTGGAAAGAAAATTCTCACTTTTATTCTGGTGCTGTATTTGCTTTGATTTCTGCTTGTCATTAGGATTAGTAAGTGTGGCGGAAGCTTGTCTAATACTTAATGTCATTTCCTTTTGCATTGGCTGATACCTTTCTGTGATTTTTGCCTCCCCCAGTGGTATTGCAGGTGGACATAAAGGGCTTCATCTTTGGTTTTCTTGTCTTAATTAATTTTAGGCTCTGCTTTGCTTGCTATTTTTGCTATGTTGATATCTTTTTAGCATTTCTAGGATAGTGCTGAGTGGCAGAAGGTTACTGGTAAAATATAGGTCTTGCTGGTAAAATATAGGTGTTGCTGGCTACACCAGTCTTTTTACTGGTTTCATTACCTCTTATTAGAAATAACACTAAACAGCAGTGAGAGAAGAACATGGCCCTGGTTCGTGTCACGTGTAAAGGCTGCTCTGGGGCTGCTGACCCCTCAGGGAGCTAGCTTTCCACCTCCGAACCTGCATGCAGATGGTGATTGCAACCAGGACTTAGTGGCAGGGAAGGGCTATGGCTGGTGCTGATCTGCGAGGGCACTGGTGTCTGCGTGCTGTCTGCGGTGGGGCCATGGCCTTCACCAAATCTCAGGGAGCATCAGGCACGCCGCCACAGTGCTGGGTCTCCCGTTTGGTGAATCCCTGGCACCCTTCCTGCTGCTTGGTGTCATGCTGAGAAGATGTGCCCAGTGGTAGCCATCTGTGTGGTTTCCCTCCATTTGCACAAATCAATGAGATTTCCCTTTTCTGGGTATTTTAACAATGATTTGATATTTTCCCTGGCATGTTTTTTTTCTCCACACTTAATTAAGAGGTTTCAGATGGTACAATCAAGTTGTTTTTTAAGCATTGCTTCTTTGATTTGATCATCTCCTGCCATTTTGTTGTTTTTCGGCTTTTCAATTGCAGTCTGGGATTTAGAATTAGATAAATAAAAAACAGAAGGGGAAAATTCATCATTACCTACGAATGTATTTTTAAACTGAAATTCTGTGAAACTCAGTGAGTTAAAAAGGCTCATTTCTCTAACCAAATGTCATGCTAGGCTTTCTATTGAAAGCAATATAATTGGAGTTCCATGGAAAAAATATTTCAATATAGATGCATCCTTGCAGTGAGAAGCTCTTCAGTGCCTTACACTTCATTACCAAAAGGAAACAAAGACATTTCAGGAAGGATATATTGTATTAGCACAGGATGAATAGAAATAATGTCATACTGTAGCTAAGATAAGACTGAATTCAGGAGTTAAGCTAACTTGCAAACACACGAACTCCAGGACAAATGATGTTTTACAGAGTTTTCCCTAGATAACGCAGGAAAAGGCATGCGGGAAATCTTACGCATCTCAACAGTAGCATCTCAACAGTCCATCTTTCTGAGTTTTGACATCTCTGATACATGCTGTTTCCCAGGAAATGTGATGTACCTGAAACGTGTATTGAACTCACTTACAGTAATAAAGTGCTCTGACAAGTCTAGTGAACAAATGAAGCCAATGACAATGTTTAAACTTATGGATGTTTAGGGATCAGATGTATTGTTTTGTCTGCATTAAAAAAAAAGTTCTTCTGCTAGTATATTCAGACTAGATTGAGTGCTGAGTTTAAAAATCCTTGATGTGGCCATTCACTGCCTTCCTCATAGCCTTCAGTGCATCCTTTATGTCATGTTTAATATCTATAAGGAAGCATGTAAGTAGCTATGACAAGTTTCTTAAGTAAGATTTTAGTTGAATCACAGGACAACTTTGATTAAAAGTGCCTTGGAAAATATGCGTCATTATTATTTCACAATATTAATAATGATAGTTTATGCTTGTGCCTTTGCAAATGTGTTCGCTTTTGTGCAGGAAGACAGTGGTTTCCTAATGGGGAGCCTCACTGGTTTAATGGATAGGTCTCTATGGATAGAGTTTTTAGCAAATTTGGGATTTCCTCAGTCTTTGCACCTTCTATCTAGAAATTTTATGCTGTCAAGCTTAGAAAACATCCCTAAAAATATGTTTGTTTGATTGGGCTTAAAACCTTCTTTCTTCCCAAAACCTTGCACTTCGAAAACAAAACAAAACATGGGTCCAGTTCTCAAAGATATAATGAGTTTATAGAATTGTCTTTTCTTTCCATGAATATCTTCCTATTTCATTACAACCCTTCTTTCCACTTGAACAAGACCAAGATTAATTTAATTCATGTATAGGGTCAGGAAAAGACAGTGTGGAAGTGTGCAGTCTTCAGCTCCCTGTTCTTGCAGAAAAGTTTTAGAATGGAAAATTATCACTATATGGTGTTTTTCTCAGTTTTGTCCTGAATAGCATCAGTCAGTTCAAATCTCCCTTCATCCGTTTTGTTTCTGAGCCACCATGGGCTCTACAACTCACCAGAGCTGTCCTTAGGAGTCAGAAAAACACCTTAATCCTCCTAGCCTAATGAACACATTGTCACCAGTACATAGTGGAACAACTCCAACTCTCCACACTGAGAGTGTTTATAAGCATTCACTGATATGAGCTACTGCTCTTTCTGGTCTCCTTCTTCTGTGTATTGTAGTAAATGACCAAAGGAACCAGCTCTGGAAATGACACCTGTGTGGGCTTTGGGAGGTGAAGGTCTGATGAAGCGAGTAGAACTAGAGAATGCCTACAGAGAGATGCATGAGACTCTTTTATTGCATGAAAATAGTTCAAAAGAGTTGATTTTAGCCCAGGAAGAACAGTCAGGAGGACCTATCTTTCTGAAGAACACAAATGAGCTAGAGGGGCGGTTTGACTCTGAACAGAACATAGGCGTGGAACTTCCCCCATTGTGTCTGCATGGAGCACATACCCATTTCTTGAGCACTAGCAGTTTAGCTAGCTTATTTTTATGGTGCAGCTTTTTATTATTAGACTATTATAATTTGTAAAGGTCTGCATGATCAGCAGCAGAAACAAAAACCTATGCTCAATTTATTATACACAACTCTGTCCTAGGCCACAAGACTGACTTGTCTCGCGCAGCACTTTGAACACATAAAACCCAATAGCTTCAGCTAGAAGTTACACAAGCGCCCCCCAAAAGAGAATCGGGGCTTTCAGACTCACATACTTTTGGCATGGGATGAGAAGGCGTTCAGTAGGGAAGAGTAGCAACATTATTGTATGACAAGCCAGGCCATCTGGTCCTTTAGATGGGATTATACTCTGGGGCATGTTATTTCCATGGACTCAGCTGCCCTGCAGACTCAATCAGGTGGCAAGTTGGGTAGGGCCATGGAGAAAACAGGTTATACCACTATTCTGTGTAAAACTGAAAGGGCAGCACTAAAAAGAGCAACGTTCCCAGTGTTTATGGATACAGCTGTTTTATTTATTCATAGCATCTTAGGTTTCTGCTGCCCGTTAACAGTAAAGCAAAGCAGACTGTGGTAAACAGTGGACAAGAATCGGTTAACTTATTTTCCTTCGCTGCAGGGTGGAGAGTTTTACAGATTGTTTTAAAAACAATCAGAGCCAGTGCTGCATGCAGCACTGGAAAGTAAAGGGTTCTTTCCTTTAATCTCCTTACCAGGTGCAGTAAAAGCAGCTGCACTTTGTGTTTTTCCATCTTGCCCTGGTGATGACTTTAACCTACCGTAGAAGTGCCCATGTTTCTGTATCGTGCAGTTGTCTCTCTCTCCTTCAGACACTATTGACCTTGCCTGAGTTTCCAACCTGCTGGTCTCTTACTAGTGGTGATTAGCTGGGGCCTTAAAATCCCTTTTTGTATTTCACATATACCTACAGCTAAGCTGGTTCTGGGGATTCAGAAGAAAATGGACGGCTTTCACCACTTCCAGGTCTAGTGACACCAGCATTTTTTTTCATCTTAGAAAAAACTCCTTTGGGACTTTTTCAAGGCATTTTTATATCACAACAGTATTTATAAATGAAGCTATATTGCAAGACATTTTGTTATTGAATGGTTTATTAATCTCATGCTTTCTCCCACTCCTACACACTCATAAGAAATGTTGTTAAAATTTTACTCACCTGTCATGTACTGCAGTCTGTGTATACAGGCTTGGCTCAGAAACTGAGTAGTTGGGAAGTTGTAAATTATAATCTACCACAACAACTTCTCTTAGGAGCCATGTATGTCATGAGTAAATATGGATGTTCTTTGCAGCAAAGTTAACAGATGCAGCCATAGCACATGGGTTGTTTGGTGTGTGGAGCTCATCAGAGACATATGCAAATGCCCTCCATAATGTAAAATGGGACTTTCTCCAATATCTGTAAGAAAAATGGTAGTTCAAATGCCTTGGCTACTAGTTTCACATTGCCACCTTTGATATTTGAGCAAGCAGAACTCCTGTGGTGAGATTGTAGCTGNGACGGCTTTCACCACTTCCAGGTCTAGTGACACCAGCATTTTTTTTCATCTTAGAAAAAACTCCTTTGGGACTTTTTCAAGGCATTTTTATATCACAACAGTATTTATAAATGAAGCTATATTGCAAGACATTTTGTTATTGAATGGTTTATTAATCTCATGCTTTCTCCCACTCCTACACACTCATAAGAAATGTTGTTAAAATTTTACTCACCTGTCATGTACTGCAGTCTGTGTATACAGGCTTGGCTCAGAAACTGAGTAGTTGGGAAGTTGTAAATTATAATCTACCACAACAACTTCTCTTAGGAGCCATGTATGTCATGAGTAAATATGGATGTTCTTTGCAGCAAAGTTAACAGATGCAGCCATAGCACATGGGTTGTTTGGTGTGTGGAGCTCATCAGAGACATATGCAAATGCCCTCCATAATGTAAAATGGGACTTTCTCCAATATCTGTAAGAAAAATGGTAGTTCAAATGCCTTGGCTACTAGTTTCACATTGCCACCTTTGATATTTGAGCAAGCAGAACTCCTGTGGTGAGATTGTAGCTGTATACTATTTGTCACAAGGTGATCATCCCAGTTCGTTTACTGGAACTATATTGGTGGGGAAAGAGAAACCAGAGAAGAAAGTTACCTAGTATTTTAGAAAAACACTGCATTCTGTGTTCCAAAATGTTAATGCAATTTTTTTCTCAACATTTTTTTGCGAAATTTTTTATTGGTTTCACCATTAGTATTATGCATTTCAGATAATGAAAAAGAAAAGGGACTGCAAATATTCTTAACTACTGATATCACTAAAGAAAACGATTGCGCCCCTGAGTATTTTGCAAGATGTAGGAAGAAAGGCCCTGTTTGAATATAGCCTGGAGGCTCATCAAGAAAGTGAATGGGGTTTCTTCTCAAAACAGTATGACGCTGTGTAGCTGGTGGGGTTTCAGCTGTGCACGTGTTTCTGTGTGTGTGTGTGTGTGGTGAGGGAGGAAGTGGACTCCCCATTTCTGTCCATATGAACTCTTCACAAATGACGCAGTGGTTGTCATGAGCTCTTCTGATTAAGATCCCAGAGACGCTGTTGGGGATGGTAGAAGCACTGCCTGGAGCACCTGTGGGTTCTGCTTTCTTCAAAAATGCTCCTGTGTCATCGTTTTAGAAAGTAAGAGGAAAAGCAACCACTTCGCCACCTGCCTTTCCCAGAAAGTAAGGACTTCACAGTGTGAAAACATAATGTAGTTTCCACCAGTTTTTTAGAAGAGGTCCAAACTGCGTACAACATAGTTTTGAGTGCTAAATTGCCCAGTTCACATTAAGAAGTTAAGAGGTGATTCAAAACATGTTACCTGTAATGATGAATGGATAACAGAGGCTTCTGGTGTTCAATTAGATTGCTCATTTGTGCCCCTTTTCCACGCTCTCTGGCTAATTACAGTTTCCTGAAAATATTGCTAACTTCTTGGAAATTCAAGAGATCACCACTCAGCAGCACTAGATGAGATGGTTGTCACACCACACTGTGCTTTCAGATGCTCCTAGGCTCCATTCATGCTCAGAAATCTAAAATTGGGTTCTCTAAGTGTACACTCAGTATTTATGTCACTTTTACATGCATTTCCTACAAACCTCTTGTTATTTCTACTGAAAACAAACACAGTAGGACTGTAAGTTTGGCAGAAACATTAATTTCAGAATGGCTTGGAACTCTGAGACAAAGTGTTCCCATTATCTGTTTGCTGTTCATGATTTATATTTTTCCTTACACATCCAATTCTATTATCTATACAGCTTGTTTTGTTACCTTTCCTTGAACTCGCCCTTCATACTTTTCCAACTTCTTTGTTCTCTTGTCTACATACATTCTTCCATATACACGTGCACAAGCATGCTTGCTTACCACCTCTGTTTCTCTCTGTACCCTCCTGGCTATCTGGCTATAGTGCAAAAGCTCTAGGTAAAGCTTCCAAAAGTGTCCTCTCCGACTCTGACTCAGAAGAAACAAGAAAAAAATTTAAAGCATATTGGCACATTCATGAAGCCATTTTATTTTCACTGGTGGTTCTACCTGGTGTTTTAGCCAGTTTTACTGTTAAGTGGCAGATAATTGAAGTGCTGCAATAGCTTACTCCAGTCCGATCAATGCAAACCATAATGCTGAATCTAAGAACTAAGACTATTTTCTCAGGTGTAAAAAGTTGGTGGTTATGCATTATCTGTAACTCCTTTACAGAAAGCCACATTTTTTGTTATGATCGAAGTTGTGCCGAGTCAGTGTGTTTGTATAATACTTTGATATGTTTTGGTGAGATGTGGAAGCACAGTGTAAGTCTGCATCCACATCTGTCCACCAGTTACAGAGGCGACACTGGGCAACTTATGTCTGGGCAAGAGAGGGAGGGGTTTTGATTTGAAGTTGGCCATGAAACTGAAAGTGGACTAAGACCATCTGAGGATCTGCTAAACAGTTTCTTATGCCAAAGACCAAGACATGACCAAAAACTACAGGAAAATTCACCTCCCAAACCATTATTTTCTTTTCTTCCTTAGTAAGTGTTGTATCTACAAGGCAGTAGTGGGCGCAAAAGTATTAACTAAGAGTGAGTTTATGAATATAAAAGAAGATTCTGTGTGCCAGGAACATACAGTACACAAATTAGAGATTCAGGAAAAAGAAATTCAGTAGGATGGAAGAAATTACAGATACAACTGTGAAAGTGTGGATAGTACAGTGAGCAGGTGCTGACCTGGAGCTTCAGAGGTCTCTTTTCATACCCCTTCTCTCTCACAGATATCATAGAATAGAATCACAGAATCATAGAATTGTTTAGGTTGGAAAAGACCTTTAAGATCAACTCCAGCCATTAACGTAGCACTGCCAAGCCCGCCACTAAATCAAGTCCCTAAGCACCACATCTACACGTCTTTTAAATACCTCCAGGGATGGGGACTCAACCACTTCCCTGGGCAGCCTGTTCCAATGCTTGACAACCCTCTCCGTGAAGAAATTTTTCTTAGTATCCAATCTAAACCTCCTCTGGCACAACTTGAGGCCATTTACTCTTGTCCTATCACTTGTTACTTGGTAGAAGAGACCCACACCCACCTTGCTACAACCTCCTTTCAGGTAGTTGTGGAGAGCAATAAGGTCTGCCCTTGAGCCTCCTTTTCTCCAGGCTAAACAACCCCAGTTCCCTCAGCTGCTCCTCATAAGACTTGTTCTCCAGACCCTTCACCAGCTCGGTTGTCCTTCTTTGGACACGCTCCATCACCTCAATGTCTTTCTGTAGTGAGGGGCCCAAAACTGAACACAGTATTTGAGGTGCGGCCTCACCAGTGCCGAGTCCAGAGGGACAATCACTTCCCTACTCCTGCTGGCCACGCTATTTCTGATACAAGCCAGGGTGCTGTTGGCCTTCTTGGCCACCTGGGCACACTGCTGGCTCACGTTCAGGCAGCTGTCAACCAGCACCCCCAGGTCCTTTTCTGCCGGGCAGCTTTCCAGCCACTCATCCCCAAGCCTGTAGCGTTGCATGGGGTTGTTGTGACCCCGGTGCAGGACCCAGCACTTGACCTTGTTGAACCTCATACAATTGGCCTTGGCCCATCTATCCAGCCTGTCTGGATCCCTCTGTAGATCCTTCCTACCCTCAAGCAGATCAACACTCCCACCCAAGTTGGTGTTGTCTGCAAACTTGCTGAGGGTGCACGCAACCCCCTGATCCAGATCATTGATAAAGATATTAAGCAGAACTGGCCCCAATACTGAGCCCTGGGGAACACCACTTGTGACCGGCTGCCAACTGGATTTAACTCAACCACCACTCTTTGGGCCCTGCCATCCAGCCAGTTTTTCACCCAGTGAAGAGTACACCTGTCTAAGCCATGAGCAGCCAGCTTCTGTAGGAGAATGCTGTGGGAGACAGTGTTGAAGGCTTTACTAAAGTCCAGATAGATAACATCCACAGTCTTTCCCTCATCCACTAAGCGGATCACCTTGTCATAGAAGGAGATCAGGTTAGTCAAGCAGGACTGCCTTTCATAAACCCATACTGACTGGGCCTGATCACCTGGTTGTCCTGTACAAGCCATGTGATGGCACTCAAGATGATCTACTCCATAACCTTTCCCGGCACCAAGATCAGACTGACAGTCCTGTAGTTCCCTAGATTCTCCTTCTGGCCCTTCTTGTACATAACCTTGGACAAATCTCTTCTGCCTTGGTTCACAAAAAGATGAAGGCATCTTTTGGATGTCTCCAAATCCTCTGCCAGTCCCAGAATCCCTGCTCAGCTGCTGCCAAACTCTGTAGATGCTTGAATTTCCTCTGACAGGTGTAAATGAAGCAAAGTCTTGGCATAACTGAATAACTTGGCATCCTTGGTCATGTCCAAGACTTGCAGTGTTCCACAAACTGTATTCTCTGCTGTCTTCATCCAGTGCAAGAGGTTTGCAAAACCACAAATGTCTACATGGCTGTTCTTGAGGAGGTGTGAGATCACTCTTCCTCTGTCCTAGCAGATGTGGGGTTCCTCTGCACCCTCCAAGCCAGCCAGAGACAGGCAACCCTCTCAGTCCCTAGACAGAGCATCTTGCCTTTCAGCAGGATTTACTAGTTTAGAGTCAGTGCTGAATTAACTGTGGTTTTATGGCTTTTGGTTCACAGTTCAGCATTACGAAGTTAATGGTTGTGGTAAGTAAACCCCTTAGTTTTATGTGCCTCCATTTCTCATGTGTTAAGTAGGAGTAATAACATTGCCATTACCTTGTTCATGTGTTGTGAGGATAAGCAGATTCAGATTTCTAAATTACAGATTACTGAATTGCTCAGCTTTGACTGTCATAGAGCCTAAGTTAGATATACAATTTAAGTCCAGTAGTTTGGATTGTATCATTCAAATTACGTCAAAACTGATTTAAAATTTTTATTTTTCTATTTTTTCTATGTTTTTCTGGAAAGGTAAAAGTGGGATGGGGGTGAAGATGGCCTAAAGGATTTTATTTGGTTTCTCCTGGTCATTTTCAAGGCAAAGGACTAAACATAAGTCAACAAAATTTTAATTTGCCTTCTGCTACTTCACCTGAAATGTGTAAAAAAATCTACATGGGGAAACTGCTTCCCCTCCTGCCCTGATGTTCTGCCCGTTCTGAGGGCAATGACTCTTCCCTGTCTTTGCTGGTACTCCTGTTGCTTTCTGACATGTTATAACACAGTCATGCAATAAGCCTGAAATCATCTAGTGGAAAGAGGAAAAAAATAAATAGTCCATGGCAGAAAGAAACTAGGGTTTTCTAAGAATCTCCTTGTAAGTTTGTGTATGATGGCCACGTAAAATATCCAGCTTTGTTTTACTGTAATACCTATTACTTGTGAAGTAATTCAGAATTAATAGGGCAAAACCATCTACTAGCGCGGTTGATCACAGACCTCTTTGCCTTCATGAATGAAGGAAATTAATTCATTCCTTAATGAATTTGATTCTTTAAATTATTAGGAAGATTTTCTGTAACAAGAATAATAAACCATGAATTAATAGTAGATATTTAGCAACTTGCAGGCTTATGACATGCACAAAGTCTTATCTAATCCTTCTCACATTACAAAACCATGAGCAGTGTTTCCATTCCACAGACAAGGAAAATGAGGCTGAGAGGGCCACAGTTGCATGGCCCATCAGCCAGAGTTTGCATCCAGGACTGTCAGGAGAGTGTTGGGTTCTCTGCATTACCAGTCATATTGCTGGCTGTATGTGGCAGAAGTATACAAGTATGTTTATGGTTCAGAAAAAAATGGTCCTTTTTTTTTTTTTCCAGTTCCTCTTGACAGCTTCAGGAGATGAGATTCTTGGGAAATGCTCATGCTAAACATTTCGGTGTTCATCACATTAAACTGTTCTGTCTTTTGTGAAGGTGCTCACAGAAGGGGGTCTGGTTCTTTTCACAAACAATCCATTTTTGATGCAGAAGTTGATGCAGAGAAAATGATTCCTAAGGCATTCACATGGCCAATAGGCAGAGGGATTGAGTCAGAACATGGGGTTGTGCCTAGATATAGCTTTATTAATCTCCTACTTTGGCCTTTTGAAAGCCACAGCACTGCTTCATGGCCTTTAAGACCCCTGAGAGTCTTAGGGAAGCATGTTTCCTAGGCAATGGGTGCTACAGACAGCAGAAAGCAAAGCTCCCTTCACTTCACAGGAGAAATGAGAGGAAATGAGTGTTTGTCTTCTGTTTTCTTGCAGAGAACATTATCTGGCCCAAATTGTCTGTTGTCTATATTATCCTGCATCTCGCTGAATGCTACGAACATGTGCACACCTTTAGATTTGTGAATGGTCCATTATGCCCGACTATCTATTTTTATTTTCTTTATCCCAGCCGTCATGAGCAGTGACACATTTTCAGAGAAGTCTGCGGAGAAGATAATCCCAGGAAATGTTGTCCTTTGCTACGTCAACGTTGTGTAAAGCAAGAGTCATGACTTTTTCATAAATAATGAACTACCTTGTTGTGCAGCTTTTACTTGCTGGAACTAATTTCACTTTACGTTTGTTTTTCCCCTTCTTCTGTGGGATACTGAGATACAAATGAGTAAGCTCAAAGCTGGGTCTGCCCAGTATGACGCCATGCTGTGTAACTACATTGTGTTACTCAGAGGAGGGATGTGCAGGAGGACCTCCACTGTCTGCTTTATTAATGTTCATGTCCTTCTGGATTTACCTGAGAATTTCTGAAGCAGATAAGAGTTTGTTGTCATTTGCAAAACATGTTATGACTCCTTTACTTGGGCCTTGAACAATGAAAGGATGCTGTATAAAAGGGAGACAGGTGAAGTGGTTCACAGCTATGAGTGGCTGTGTTGTATGGCTGTGACTTAGATGCATATAACACTTTTATTCCTGGTGGCACAAGAGTGCTTTAGGGATATGTCATTTTCCTCCTGCAAAGCACTGAAGTCACTTCTGAAACCAAGGAGGGTCTGCAAGGCAGAGAGAGTGCGCATCCTGTGGTGAGTGGTGGGCGGTGGGAAGAGGCAGTCCTGCCTCCAAGCACTGTGATGACTCAGTGTGTCTGTGGGAAGTGCCTGGGGACCTCCTGGTGCCCAGGCAGCGCTGCCAAGGGCTCCCTTACAAACCTTCTCTGAAAGCAGAACCAGTATACAACTGTCTAGTAGAGGGCTGGGATGCAACAGTAACTGCCTGGGGCTGAGCCATGTGGATTTACACTACAGCTAGACTATGGCACTTCTTTCTGGCACAAGTCTTCTGCTCCAAGAAATGCTAGATTTTCGTAGGGGAAGGAAAACAATTGGTGGGTTCATGGTAGAACAAGAGGAAAGACTTCAACATAGGCTAGTGCCTAGATTGGCCCTTCAGTGTTTCCTCCATGAGAATGCTGTTTACATGAAGAGAAGAAGGTCTAGAAATAAAAATTAATGTATTTTAAATTCTTTAACCTGTCACAGGATTTTATTTTTCCTGATTTTTATGTCTTCAGATGTGTTTGAAAACTATAATTCCTTTGGTTATTGAGGGATAGACCTCAGCAATAAGGTATCAGGTCTCTGGGTATTTATTTACACCTAAGAAGTTCTCCATCAGAACTCTCAGTTCAGCACTTTGAAAGAAGCAAATTCCATTAATAACTCTAAATATAAGATTAATTGACAACATTGAATAACTTACTTGTTCTTATAGAGCATCTTAGCCCACAAAGTGCATTTCAAAAGCATTTGACCTTTGCTTGTCCCTTTTTTTAAATCTAGATACCATGGGATTAAAGGTGTGAGCAAGCATGCTACTGTGAAGTAAATTAAGGTGTGCATTTACAGTGTGCCAGCTACTCCTTGGTAAGTGCCCATGTACATGTTCCTACAACACAGTAAATGTCAGGGAGCGTATGGCTCAGAGGGACGGGTGAAGGACCTTACATTTAGTGAACAGTGTTGCAAGGCAGAAGCATGCACCAAGCATTAACTGCAGGACAGTGAAGCCGCTGAGAACACCACAGTCTATATTGCACTAGCTTGTTTGTTTGCTTTTAAGTCTTAATTTCCTAACTGAACACCTCCATTTTTAGTAAAGCTCTCCTTCCTTCTTAGGCTAGGTCATATTAGTATGAAAGAAGTAAAGGCTCACACTGTGACAGCTGGAACGAGTTCAGTTTCCAAATAGGGCAAAGTGGGAGTTCTCAACCATGCCAAGCAAGGAGGTGAGCCACAGGCATCTGTGCTGTAGTCTCCTCGCTCTGTGGTAGGCTTATTTGCGAAACAGGGAATATAAACCAGTGGTTTTGCCAAGGCGTGCCCTCCAAATTGCAGCTCACACAGCAAGAAATTTCCCTAGCTGGAGGAACTCTATTGAATCATGAAAGTGCAGGGCTAGAAATAAACTCCAGGGGTCATCCAGGTTGACATCTAACCTGACAGATGTCTAACCTGTTCAAAGAAAACCCTTCACTGAAGCAGTCTTTGTCACTGTGTTTCACTACACTTACAGATTAAAAGACCCTTTTTCCAGTCTTCCTTGCTCTAACATAAGCCTATTTTTTTCCTGGTAGTTCTCACAGTGGACACACATGCGAGCTGATGACCAGCTTCACATGTTTAAATTCAAACCTCTGTAACTTCAGGTCTTTTATCAGTGTACTGCTAACCGGCCAGTTATTCTCTCTTTCAAACTCGTGCATTTCATTTTGCTTTGTTGATTGTAGCCTCTTGCAGTTCACTTTGCTGAATTTTATTGTGTTGATTTCAAATGACCTCCCCTGTTTCTTGGGATCATTTTGAGCTCTGATCTCGTCCTTGAGAGAGCTTGTGATTCCTCCCATGCTCGTGTTTTTGGCAACTCTGACAAACACTGAGTAGGACTGCATCATGCAAGTTGTTAATGCAAGTTTTGAACCGGAAGAGACACAGGACCAGCCACTGTAGCTGACCTGCCCTCCTTTCTGACGATGAGATTAGTAGTTTGAATGTTCAGATATGTTTTTTTGCTACAAAAGGCTAGTGCTGCTACAGTTATTATTTCTTGTTTTAGTCAATTGCTGTTTTCACGCTTGTGCCATAGAGATTGCTGCAACCTGAGACCTTTTGTGTTAAGCAATGTGCAAACACTAAACAAAATGGTTCTCATAGACTGAAAGAGCTTGCATTTTAAGTAGAAAAAAGGCAACAGATTGATAAAACAAGCTGTGAGGGGACCACAGAATGAAATTTTCTGCTTTGAAAATTGTTTCCAAACAATTGCATGCTGATTAAGTAGAGTGCTGTTCTGAAGTAGTGCTGTTCAACCTGGAGAGTGGAAGTGCCCAAATATGTCACCAAAATCTCATTTTTTCACAGAAAAAAATGTGTATTTTTTAACTGTCTGAAGATGCTGCTTCTGATGTGCAAAACCAAATATGTTCTCTTAGACTTCACAATCATAATTTCATTTTAAGCACACGTTCACTGAATTTGTGCCTGTGCTGAGACTTTATAAATGACTGCAGTAAGGCAGCTTATGAATTTAATCATTCAATAAAGAAGGGCATTGCACAATTAGTTCTGACATACCTTATCTTCCATTGGTGAACCTTGTCCTTGTTCTGGGAAGGAAGGCACACTTTATGTATGATCTCTGTAGGAGCCATGCAACTGTTTTATGACAGTGGTGAAGTGGGTTTGTTCTTTTGTGCCTGTTTCACAAGTGCGTCTGGTGTTTTTCATCCTGCTCTCTTAAGGAAATGAGGCTTTTGTGGCTGCAACCTGTGTGTGCCATCCATCCCCCATTAATCACTTGGGTACCTACCTGTAAGTCAGCTAATGTGAAAGATTGGTAGCGCTGTTGGAGACATTAGAAAATATAAATGTTTGGTGAAAATAGGCAGTGGACAAAGGAGAGAAGATCATATTGTTACTCTTACTGAGACAACAGCATCAGCTTGAGTTTAATTAACCCTTAGCAGGCAATGGCAGATGACAGCAAGGTTAGGGACACTTCAGCCATGGGAAAAGCTTGAGTCTGACCTGTCACCAATTAGACCCTTGAGACAGCAGAGAATGACAAAATCCACTGGAAAGCAGTCTTTGCTTGTTCTCCTGCTTACAGAACAGCTTGTTATCTCTGGCTTTCATGTATATTTTAATATTTTAACATTCTGTAGCCTTTGTGAAGGCTAGCATTTGCTAGCTCAGGGACGAGAAGCAGAGAGACCCCTGCAAAGAAGCTCGAGCCCTGAGTTAGCAATAGCCATGCATGCAGTTGAAGTGGAGATACCAGAAAGGAAAACAAATCAAAGAAATTAAGACTCCTGAAAGGATCAGATACATGAATAAGCAGAAGCAGCACCTGCTCCTCAGCAAGAGCTCCACATACACTGTTTGACAAATGATGCTAGCACCCTCCTTCCTCCTGGGAGAGGCTGTCCACCAAAGGGACACAGCCAGAATGGAAAGACTGGCTTGACCTGGAAGAAGGGAAGGACTAAGGAGGAAACCTGAACTCCCAAGTTAAAAAAAGAAGTCAGGGCTCAAAGGTTGCTCCAAGAAGTGACTGCAGCTTGAGGAAGTCACTGAGCACAGGTGCTGGCATAAAAAAGAAGGTAGTGAACTGTGATCTGGAAAAGCCAAAGTTCTCACTTTTTTTTTTCAAGTTAGATAGGACATAGGCAGACACTTGCCCCACAGAATCATTCTGAAGTATTTTGAAAAGTTTGTTCTCAGAAGAAGAAGAATCTCCATGCATATTGTCTTTGGAACTGTTGCCATTGCTGCTGAAAAGTGAGCAAACTTTCTGAGATAGGTAGCTTTCTGCTGGACCTGGATGGAAGGCTCTAAATCACTTCACATAGACTACATGACAGCCTGTTTTGTCACCGCATCAGCAGACACCTTTTTTTTGCCATAAGCAGAATAACCTGCCTTGAAGACAAACTGGTATGGCTGTTCCCTCTGAGAAATGGAAAGCCACATTTATGTGCAAGTAACAGTGAGAGGAAAGTGAAATTTTCATATGGAAGATGTTTTCCATCCATTTCTGGCATGGTGCAAACAATAATACTCCCCCTTACAAGGAAAAGAATTGAGTTCTCCTTGGAAAAAAAATCAGCCTGGGAGGGGTGTGCCATCTATGGTCTTTGGTATGTGAAAAAGAATGGAAATTTCTCTGCTGCTCTTGAACAGAAAACATGATGAAATGTTAATCCTTTCATATTGTCTTGCTGGAACTTGCTAGATTTTAGAGAAGGAAAATAAACAATCAATGCAAAGATGGTCATCATCATTTTAGTTCTGGAATTTGTTTTGCATATCTAGTTCTTAAGGAGGAAAAATATCTGTACATCTGACAAACAGCTTTTCACGTGAAAATGTGCCTGTATCCTTTTTCTGCCAGTTTGGGAAATATACTTTTTTAGGTTCTGGCAAAGTGCATAGCATGAAAATAATTTTTGCAGAGTAGCAACATAAAGTAAAATCCTGTCCCTGCCTTAAATACTAGGAAGGGCAGGAGCTCCCAGTATCTACCAGAAGCTGGGTGACTCACTCATCCATACCATGGCTGTATATGGTCCTGAATGTAAAGTGCAAAGAGCATTTGGGATCTATGTGTATGTGGCATAACCAATAACATGTTACTACTGTACTGCTGAGATCAAATCATCCAATATAATAATGTAATTGTACAGTCAGATTTGGGGGTGTTGCCACTTGAGTCAGGAGTATTACTCAGCGTGAATAAGACTGACAGAATAAGCCTCAGAGTGGGGTCCAAATCATGACTGTTGAAAAATGCTACTTGTTACAGAAGGGTTGCTGTTTTGCTGGAATGGACCATGTGAAGAGGCAGTGACAGCTTTAGTAAAGATGATGCATAGGCTGCAGTAGATTAAAAGGTCTGCTTGAGAGTTATTTGGTTTCCTGAGTAAAGATCTGACAGTAGCTTTAACACAAGGTAAAAAAACCCCAGTGGCCCGGCTTCTTTTTTTTGTCTTCAGATTTCCTGGATGATGCAGCAAATTGCAGGAGGCATTTTGTCTTGCGTAACTTCATGTCAGGTTATACAGCTGATGCAGCCTGATGTAATTATGCTGGCATACGCTGAAAGTTAAACAAGAGGAAACACATGCTTCTGAATGGCAAGACGTTATAGTAGAAACCTTGCTGCTTTGGTTTTTTTGGTGCAGTTGTGTTGGTTGGCAGAGAACAAAGATCTAGATTTTATGATGACAAATAAGACGTGGGAGGTGATGACATTGGAGTGACTGGGCAATTATGCAGTCATGGCCAGCCTGAAGCAGGGAGATGCTTTGCCCTGTAGCATCGAGAGATCAGTATCACTGAGACTGCTGCTGCCTTCCCATGTCTCACCAAAAAAAAATGGAGGCCTGCTTGCCAGGTAGCACTTCAGTGCCTGTGTTTATCCCAGGGCCAGATCTTAAGACCAGGCACCCTAAAAGCTCAAGAACCAGTTAATTACAATATTCATGACATTTCTGTGGATGAAAACACTCTTTTAAGTATTTCTGTCCTACTTGATATGCTTTCTACCACCCTCTGTTCTCCTGACTGTCTTTCATTCTTGCTCACTTACTGGCTTTCTCCATATTAGCCTGATAATGAGTGTTTCTGGCTTTGTGCTATTTTGTACAGAACAAAACCACTGAAGTTAGAAGCCATGTTATTTTCTTGTAGCAGCAACAAACTGTTCTATAGCTTTTTCCTTTTCGTATCTGCCCCTTAGCCCTGTTAGACATGGATGCTTGCTCCAGCAGAAAATAAATGTGGCAGAAGCTGCATGACTTGCTCATTCAAGAGGCCGAGTAGAATATAGGACATCAGTCAAGAAATTAACCCGAGTGATTACTGTAGAAGGCATTCAGTCACACATCACATGAGGTGCCGTTACGCACAGTTTGCAGTTATCAGTTACCCAGGTACTTTATATGAATACTGATGAAAGCTAATTTCAGTGTTCTTTCTAGCAAGTTCTATTTTGGGGTACACTTATCCAGCTGGGGAAGGGAAGCTGAAGCTTGCCAAAGGCTAAATTAGAGTTGTGCTGGGTGGTTTGTGATGTGTAGCCCCAGCGGTGACAAGGTTGCATTCCTTTCTTTGAAAGGGTACGTTGTAGCCCAGCATTTTCAGTTACTTGGGTTTGTGAATCTTCTCAAATATGTTACGTACGTGGAAATAACAAGTTGCGTAACTAAATTTCAAGAGTCGGGTTGTACATAACACGCAAGTTTCCCACAAAGCTCCATTTCAGGGCCAGACGCTTCAGGATCAGACTGGTACATACAACTGCTGGGACTGACTTCAGGCAGGGAGTCACAGGACTTCCTCATGCTATACAAAGTTCAAGCAGCCTATTTTTAGGCCAGCCTTTGATGTAATAATGTGGGAATTACCATTGTTTGTGAGCTTGCATCAAATAGGTGTAAACAGACATATTAGGAACATGTATGTTGCTTTCCCCTCTCAGCATAATGAAGGTGTGCACGCCTGTTTGCATGTCCTTACTCACCTTCCTCTGGTAAGATCTCCTCTGCTGTATCCAGGTCCCTAAAAGATATGTGGATACCTATCTATTGCAAATGCTCTTTCCACTTCACATCCAGGACCAGGTACCCGTCTCGCAAAATGTTTGACTCCACGGCCCTTCTGATGCCAGCAGCCTCGAGGCAGGGAGCGTCCCAGGATGAGGGAGGACGGCATCCCCCTCCTCCACTGCGCTGCTCCGCCTGCAGCTGCCAGCCCTCCTCTCCCACTTACCAGAAGATAAACATTTAGGAGCTCAAATCTCATTGAAAATTCTCTAAGAATAATGCGAAAGTCTGAATATTGCTTTAAGCGGGCACTGTTCCTGGATAAGGGAGCCCTGCTGTACCCCTGCATCCCAATACCTGAGCTGCTTAGTCCCCCCTGGTGCTGCTTGTCCCTTTCTGCTGGCATAAATGCTCATATAAGCCACACCGTTAGGCTCCTCTCTGAGGGCGCTGTTGAAAATTGGGTCTTGAAGTCTGCATAAAACATAGTCAAAATAAAAATTTCTGTCCTGTGTGAAACAGGAATACATTTCCATACCAAGCAAAGGGAAAAAGTTGAAATAAATGATGTTTATTGTGGAATGAAAAGTTCTGAATAAATGATTCATAATCAAAATGCTTCAGTTTAGTCTGTTGAAAGTGTACCAACACATTTCATTTTGAGTAATTTAAAAAATTAAACCACACTTCCCAAGAGGAATTGTTTTCTCTCAGCAGTTGCCATTCACATGTCTTGTGCCCTTATTTTCTCCTGTGAGTTGGATTGTCTGTAAGCCTGCATTTCCCAAGGTATAAAATGGCCTTCTCTCCCACTGTGGTTGATGTTTATGAAAATTTTTGATTTTCTGAAAACTGTATTTTCTATTGAAAACAGAATTCCTGGCCATATCTATTAGTCATCCCCTCAGGCACTTGCAGAGTCTTTACCCTCAGCCTCTTTTTTCCCCTTTCTCTCTTACTGCCTCAATATTGGGCACGGTTTTGTTTTCTACAGAGGCCATGTCTTCCTAAGCACCCATGGTGATGTACCTGCTGTCCTGAAGGAGGAAGTCACATCTCGTTGTTGTTGTTATTGGGTGCTGCATTGTTATGGGATGTTACCTACGTTCAATATTCCACTACCATGTCTGAATGCTTTCGTCTGCCTCTTTCTTAATTCAGGAAAAGTGCAGTGCGTGTCTTTGAGGACTGAAGGTGAGTATATTACAGTCATAAAAAATAATATTTACACAAGGTTTGAGTCTCCCCTTCCCTTCAACGAATCTTTCCACCTCAGTTTGATTTTTTTTTTTTTTACATCGGGTTTTCACTACGGGGTAATTATTCACGAGACTGTGAAAAGGGGCTGGGCATGGCCAGGTGCATTGGAAAGCTCAGGAGCAAGCATCCAATTCTCTGGTAGTTCCCCACTGCCTGAAAACCCACACAGCCAGTGCAGTTTTCTGTTCAGAGACTGAGCAAGTCAGCTTTGCTGAGGGACAGGGTCATGCAGCTGTAGCTGAACAGCAGGGTGGGTCAGGCTCAGTGCCCTGCTCTCCAGGCACTCAGCCACACACATCCCCTTTCCCACTCACCTCTGGGGAAGGATGCTCCTCTTTGGGCTCTTCAGCTCTTGAGCATTGCCACAGCCTCTCACAGGTTCAGTCTTTCTGTAGAAGGACTTGCAGAGGTGACCTAGGAGGCCCAAGGGCAAGTCTCTGTGCAATCTGTAGTAGGCAGGGGCTATTATGGGTGGCCTGAAATCAGGGTTGCCTGAAGGTGGCAAAAGGGTTCCTGCTCTTTGGCTCTGTATGTCACCTGCCAGCTGGCAAGGCTGCACTGCACACTATTAATTTTACTGCTTAGGCTGGGATGTGGGACCGTCTTTCCCTCCTGGTGTGCTGGCTTTGCTGTGGGGCTTGCAGCCAGGGACTGCACCACCCAGCAGGATCCCAATGTGGTTTGCAGGTGACGCCTGGGTCACCCACCACCACACAGCATCAGATTGGGAAACCTCGTTTGATGGTGTTCTCTGCAGTCACGTCTGCTTGGGACATGCTGCTGAAGTGACTATTTCTGCTCCTGTTACTTCTCTGACATGTTTAGAATTTTCAGATTTCTTGTTTTCTCCTCTTTTCCAGCTCTCAGAAATGTATGAGCACCATTTCACTAGCTGCCTCTGAAATTCTCACAGCTGCTTTTAATTACTCACAGTTTCCCCAAAAGTTATTTTTACGATTCTATTTTTGCCAATATTTGATATTCACACCCAATTCGTAACTTAATTAAGAGCTCCACCCTGAAGTAATTGGAAATAAATTCCTTTCTAGGTGTTATCATACCAAGATCATATGTCTAGTTTCCCTCTGCAAAAGCTAGTATAAGTTCCAAGACACAGTTATCCTGACACTAACTGAAAATGTTTCTATGACCCATGTATAAGCTGAACTTCTTCACCTGTTCATGTAGGATTTAGTAAACTTATCTCCTGGTCACAGGTGGGCAAAAGGACCCTATTTCTAGACTCCTAGCCACTTTGCATTACACAGAAACCTGCATAAATAAAACCTGTAGCAGGCAGCTGCATTCTCACACCTATCTGTCTGGGCTTATTACTCTTTCACTGTGTTAATTAGTGTAATTAATTATAATTGAAGAGTCATTTTCAAGTGATACATCAAATAGTATATCTGCCAGCATTTTCTGAACCTCCAGTGGCCTTGTCCTTACTATTTCAATACCAAAAATTGCTGTGCAGGCAGTGTAGATGATTTAATGTCCATAGTTTTCACTCAGATGCATAATCCCTTACGACATTTGGTTACATCTGCATGCGATCTGATGGTGGTTTGGGAGCTCCTGGATCTACTGCTGGCAGGCTTCTCCACAAAAGCCCAGGGAGAACCAGGTGGCCTGTGAATACAGCATGGTGTGGGCACACCTATTTGAAGTTTAAGTTCATTTGATTGTGCAGTGTGTGTGTTGCAGAGTTGGGTGATTCCTCCTGCAGCTGGTGCTCACTGAGCTAACCTGGGATGTTTGAAATCGCAGCTGTCCTCCTGTCTGAGCTGACACTGCTCTGCAGCCCTTGCTGAGGGACAACTTCCCAGCTTTTCCACCAGTGGTAGCTGCATCCTCGGGCCCCTCTGACAGTACCACAGCTCTTGGGGTCCTTCTCAAGACACCACTTGGGGCTGCTGCTCCTCTGGACCCTGGCCTTACCCGTTTCTGGCCACAAGCTGCTCTTCCTGTGCAGACCCATGACCCCTACAAGAGTTGGCATCTGCACCTTTCACAGCCTATCCTCCTCTTTATGATGGGACAGTTTTCTAGCATAGATTTCCCTGCAGAACCTTCTCTGCTGAGAAGCTGGTTGCCACACTGCGTGGCTTTCTTTGTCAGCCTCTCAGCCTGCTGTAGTCAGCAAGCATCTCTCTTTCAAAGTGGCACTTTGACTTTTCTCAGTTGCAGCTTCTGCTGTTCCAGCTTTCGGTTTGGAAAATGAGCTGAATTGAGTCAGTGGCGTTGCTGTCCCAGGCCTTGCATATACTTCAGCCACAGCTAAATAGATTTCTTGATGGGAACTTTGTTTCCTCTCATGTTTCTGCTGGGGACTACTGCCTCTGCCTCCTCAAACACCTGCTGGTCATCTCCTGCCTCCCTCCAATTTCTCTCCTAGTTGATCCTATGTTTGATGGAAGAAAAGGACTTGAAATGAGGATGTTCAAGAAAATGCAGAGCAAAAATAGGTTGAAGTGGAAGATCAGTAGGAAACCATGAAGACAAGCAAGGACAGCATAGGATGGAGAAAATATTTTCTTCTGAGACAAATAATTAAGCAGGGGTCTCTCTAAAGGGTTGCTCATGACCTGTCCCTGACACAATAGCACAGTTTTCTGTTCACTGAGCTCTTAGAATACCCTGATTGGAAGGGACCCAAGAGGGTCATCGAGTCCAACACGTGTGCTGTTGGTTAGCTGTTGTTCAACTAAAACATATTTTGTGAACTGATGGGCCAATTAATATTTATTTAGAAGGAGAAGAGGGAGATACTCAGTGAACGGTTTCACAGCTCCAGCAAGCCCTGGGCATAGGCTAAGCAGCGAAAGATTATGTCTTTTCCTGCTTCAGATCTCCTTCGAATCCTTTGAGATGCAGACAGTCTGTGGCTAAAACTGTTTTTACCAGAGAAAGAAAGAAAAAAAAAAACCTGTGGAAGCAGTACAGTCTTTCAAGGGTTCGTATTCTGTCTCAATCTGCAGAAATGGGTGCAGATGTGTCTGTGACCTCCCTATTTGTCTGACAGTGGCACATACTATGAACACATGTTACCTTTCATTGAGGAGACACACTTTAAGAGGCAGATTTTAAACAATGATCTCTATTTTTACAGCAGCAAATGTGGGCATCAGGAACTGTAGGAGCTTGACATCAGCTAGACATCTAAATATGTGATTGTGCCTGCAGGCAAAGTACTCAGACATTTAAATTATAGGAATTACATCGTAGTCATTTGTGGGTACAAAAGTGGATAGGTAAAGCATGATGAAAACCCAGATTCCAAGGTTTTATTTTGACTGCATTTGCCCATTGAAGGTTCTCTCTCATTTTTACCATTCCCATGTATAGCCCTGGTAAATATATTGAAACATAATGGAAGCCATAGTATCGAATGACTGACAAACCTAAAGCTATAACATTCCACTTGCCTTGCAGGTAAACTCATTTTTTCTTAATGGCCAGTCAGTGGTATTTGTCCCTTAAGGAGAATATCCACAGCAGGAGGAGGGGAATGCACCGTGTGCATTAATAAAACTGCATGTAGCACAGACATGATACCTGCATGGAGTCCCATGGACCTTTCAGAAAATCTCCTGGGGTGATTGGGGCACACTGCTTCAGCTGCATTCTGCTTCCTCATTTTTATATTTTGATGAAGCTGAAACCACCTTGTCTTCATGGGTTTTCTGGTCTGTGTTCATTAGCGGTCCCTACTGTCTAGTGTGCTGAGTAGGCTGTCTTCCTTCACTGCTTTCCTCATACCTTATCTTTGTAAAACACAAAATGCATCCACTTACATTGGTGACTGTCCTGGTAATGTTTCACAGGGACATGTGGACTTCATATCAGAAAAATAACTAGTTGATTTATTCCAGAGAGGAATGAAGAGTAAACTAATGTCACTGACAACTCATCCTACAACACAGCAAGGTGCCACATGCCATTTGTAGCAGAAATGCATGAACCCTTGCCGAAAGTGTCGTGGTACCTTTATTCATATCAATACCAAGAAAGAACCAAGCGGCCGTGCCCTCTCTGAGTGTGTTTCTGTCTGAAGCATTGGTGGACGCACTGTATTCAGTAAGCATTGCTGACACCTCAGCAGGTGGTCCTTTTAGGTACAGGGCTGAAGTCTGATGCTAGGGAATGGGATTCATCCTCCACGTGAATGATGGCATGTTGCCAGGCCCCTGCAGACCTCTACCATTACCAATATATGATCATCTTCAAGTGAATCGAGTAATTTATGTTCTCCATGTACTCTAAGATTTCTGGTTCTGTCTGGAACGAGAAAGAAGGAGGGCTGTGAAAGAGCCAACAGAGCCTTCTCCTCTCCTCACCTTGCCTCACCTCACTCCTTTCCTCCTCTTTAAAATGCATGTCGTTTTGTGTCACAGACTAATTCCTCCTAAGGCCTGGGGGTGTCTGGGTTTGCAAAAGTTGTTTTCTCTATTGACTAGGATAGCTTGATGGGGTGGAAGCAACCTCTGGGGAGATATGTTAGAGAGAGTATAATAAGTACAGTCAGTGCTAGCAAGATCAGCAGGGGGAAAGAATAAACTCGGGGGTGGTAATCAATGTTTTGTGTAGGTGTTAAAATTGTCTGATTACTAAAGACTCATGGGAAGTAATGTGAAAATTTCCTGCTCCTGAAGGTAGCAATAAATGCATTAAATAAAAACAGCTTTTTCTGAATGTTGTGGTTTTTGATGTCAGGACAAGTACCTCAGTTGATGCTGAGGAAATGTGAAGTAAAATAACGAATCTGAAGAATTCATAACAGGTGAAATAAGACTGCACTGATAAGCTCCAGCTCTCTAGAGCAGCACAGGTAAAGAGTCACCAGATGCAGCTTGGTTTTCTCGTTGCTAAATATGGCCAGTTCTTTGTTTTGTGAAGATTGCATCATTGCCCAGCTTTAACCACTTTTGATGCTAAATAGTAGTACGAACATTGCAACTAATAGGCGTTCGTGGGACTGTGCATCAGAAATCAGTTTTTGCATTCATTTTTTTGCTGTCCTACCTCTTGGGTTGGATTTTTAATGCCCCTGGTTCAGTGAGCTGTATAACACCCAGCAGCAGGTGTCCTGGCAGCTGAGGGTATGTGGCCAAGGCTGGGAGCAATGGGACTGCAACTGCAGCGGTGACAGGGGCTTTGCAGCAAATCAGCCTCCCTCCTGTCCTCTCCTGCAGAAGGTTTGCAACATGCATGGGAATAAGGAGGTGCCAATGGAGGGAGTATATCCTTTTTACCTCACCTCCCTTAGGAAATCTATCCTGTTAAGTGTGTCAGTGTTAAGGTATTTTTCTTTCGTCTTTGCTAACCAGCTTCTGCTGTATTCATAAAACTAATGCTGTATCACAGAATGAGAATAGTAATACAGTGAGGTCATTTTACTTTTTTTTTTTTTAAAGAGACCGGGTATACTTTGTGGATTTTGATTCTTCCCTTCGCTTCAGATATGTTCCGTGTAGTTTGATTGTTGCTTGGGTTACAGCAGTTGTGTTGCTTTCTTGGACAAGCCAAATAATACCTTGTCTTCTCTTTTAATGTTTTGAGAAGAAACTACATAGCTTTTTAAGCAATGTTAAGCTTAACTGACAGTCAGTAGCATTAAAGATAAGATTAGATACAAGAAATCCAGTGCAATATATCTGTCCATAAAGTGCTGCTTCAATTCAGCTAGTTGCTGTAACAAAGTTTTGTTGATAAACAGCAGTCCTGCATAACTATTTGATTACACTCAGGAGCTTGCCTGGATTTGGAGTTGCTTCATTGGTCAGACAAGCGCCTTAATGGTGTTCAAAATAAGAATAGCTCAAAGCATATAATAAGAGCTGTCTAGGAGCCTTATTGATTTCCAACAGGTATTTACTATGGCAGCTTCATGCAATGTTCTTATCCTGTGTTTACAGGTTCTACCATCTGATTGCACCAGGTTTACACACCCAATAAAACATGCACACCACACACTTCAATAATGTACAGAACGAGAGGAAGTAGAGGTGGCACAATAAGACTTACACTGCAAATGAGACAGATGTATGATAAACACACTTTGCATATAAAACAGCAAAGCAGGCACCAGAATTTTTTCCAGAGGGATGTGTAAATAATTCATAAATAATCAGTAGAAGAAAACTTAGATGAACGTGTATGCCTGAGATATGCACGTGTCACCTACTTGTGTGCACATCTGCGTTGCTTGCAAGGCAAGCCCAGCTGGTGTGTAGAGCAGGACGCTGTAGCAAGCATTGCCCAGATGTGCCTTTGTCTCACCTTCCTCATATTCCCACCTCACTCCTCACGCATTGCTGTGGCACCTTACAGTACTTATCCTGCTTCTGAACCCAGGTGGAAGGAAAACCAAGCTCATTCCTGAAATAAACAGCTGCAGTAGCTGAAGCAACCATCTTGCACACAGATTGTGAGGAGCCTGGGGAGGGAAGTCATGTGGGCAGCTGCAAGGTTTTGGGTGTGAATGCATACGTTTGGCATTGTCAGAGGAAGGTTATGTGGAGGTACACATATGCACATGTTTGTGTGTGTGCTTGGGTGTGTCTGAGAGAGACAAGCACAGTCAAAAGATGCAGAAACACAACAAAAGTTCACAGAGAAAGAGAAGCCAGTGAGTAAAAGCTGAAAGTTTTGGGCCTGTTACCAGCCAGAAAAACACTTGAGACTCTGGAAAAAGAAACTGCTTTCTATTTTTGGATTTCTAGTGCCCCAAAAGAAATTGTACATTGTACAGCTTGTTTTCAAATAAATAAGATTGCAACTATACTTGATTCATCATCCAATTCTCCTCCTGGTGGAATGCATTTGCAAAATCTTGAACATCAAGAGCCTGGCTCATGCATTCAGACGTTGGTGAAAGCTTTGAGTATACCTATTGATAAAATAGTGACAATTCAAAGGCTGGATTAATTTAGCAGAGAAATTTGATTGCAAATCTCATGGGACAAGGCTTTCATGTGCAGTTTCTCATACATATTACAGCTGTTTATAAGGACTTTACATACAACCTTTTTCAAGGCTTTGTGTTTTGAAAATTCCTATATTTTCATAAACTGGAGATAATAAAATTACATAAAGCAACAATCTAATATTTTGCTTTATGTTCCCCTTTCTGATCTTGCCCTCCTTCACCCCTGAAAAAAACTTCATTATGTTTTGAGGGTCTTGTAAGTTTAGTCACTTCTTTTTTTCTTATAATTACTTTGTTCAGTCTTACTTCATACAGTTCAAGCCTTCTGTTGTCCTCAAAGATGTACATAACATATTCCAATGTGGCATTTGGTTTTGCAGGCACCGGAGATATTTTTGAAAGAGAGGGAAACATTTCAATACTTTTCAGGGCATGCTGTTAAATGCCACTGGATTGCTGAAGTATTGTTCTGAGCTACGTAATGCTACCAGTAACAATTAACACTTACATAGCATTTTCCATCTGACTGTGTGTTATCACTTAAAGACTTCATGATGCTCTTACAAGTTTGATTCCTGTGTCCCTATTTTACAACAAGAAGGTTACTATAGAGATTCGTGCCTATTGTCCAGACACCCACTAACTTTTCTGTTCTCACCTTTCAGATCCTCAACTACAGAGGGCTAGAGCCTGTTCTTTTAGAAGACCTGAGGATCTGCAACTTCAAAGAAAGGCAATGGATATTTAAGGACATTTACTGCTTCTACATACGCAAAGGTCCAAGCATCTTTAACTTTTTACTTTGGGGTTGAGTGACTTCATTTTACGTTACGGCTATAACCCTGATTTTGAGTCCAGTACGTTCCCAACTACCTTTCCTCTGAGCTCTTTGGCAGAAGGAAAAGACTTCAGGCTTTTTCCAATTATTATTTTGTCAGCTGTTATGTTACTATTGGTTCTTGTTTATGCACAGGAACAGTTATGTTCTGTGCCTCCATAAAGTGTTGCATGATAATCAAATAATCAAGTGGAAAATAATTTCAGTAGGTGAACCTCCAAGACAAATATTAAGATATAAAACTGTCTTCAGAGTTAATCGCTCTTCATTTCTTAAGATTCTGTTTTCCCTTCTCTGAGAGCCTTTGCGTACTGGACTGACTACCAAGAAAAGAGGTATTTCATATTCAGCAGCATGGTTGTAGGCAAAAGATTGTGAAGCTGAAATGTACAAATCAATCAGGCGAAGAATTAACCCAAATTGACAGTATATAACTAGATTGTATGAGATCAGTGCCAATGATTTAAACACAATGGCATTTTCCAGCCTGTGAGCCAAATGAATACTTTGGAAGACATGTGTACACAGTTTGTGTTTACAGTCTACAAAATGTTAATACTCCCTGATGCCTGTGAGTGCTGTGTGAAGGCTGGCTAAAGCTATGCTCCAAAAGGTAGTCCCAACAAGGATAAAACAAAATGTTCCCATGGTCTGAAGTGAACGTTCTCCCTATGTTGGTGTCCTTCTGGGCAGAGAGGTGAATTAGGAGTCTGCTGCACGCCAAAAGTGTGCTTTGTAACTGCACCAGTAATCTTACAGAGGCATATGTTGGCATCTTGAGCCAAGCATGATGTCAGGGTCATAATTTGAAACCGTCACCTCAGCTTTAGTAAATGCTGTGATAACAGCAGCACATGCTTTTACATGAAATATGCTGTAGCCCTGGTGAATGAATAAGCTCTCGAGGCAACATGATTTGCAGACAGTGTGAAGTTGAAGCATAATATTTTCACGCACTACCTGCAAGGGAACTTTCCATTTATTATATGTTGTAATCAGTTTTTCCTTAAACTGCCTAAAACAGTTGGAAAGGTTGGTGAAGAGCCCCTGGACTCTTCACCTGGACTATCAAGACTTGTTAATACTGTTAATGCTGTTAATACTTCTTAATACTTGTCAATACATAAGGAGATAAAAATGAGTCAGAGTAAACTGACTTTTCACAGGGAAATAAATGATGATGAATTTAACTTCCCAATTTAAAACTGATTGCGAACCCTACTGTTTTGTAAAATATCCATCAGTCCATGTGATAATATTGACTCACCATTCTTTTTGATAGGGTACTGTGTACCATGATGCCAGAAAAAAAGCAGAGCAAAGCAAAACAAAACAGGCCAAAGTGATTGTGTGTTTGAATGTGTAGAAGGCAGCTAATGCGAAGAATATCCAAATATAGAGAATATCCAGTACAGAATACCCAAATTTTGTATACACATATGTATATATGTGTATGCAACATGTATATGCATATGTATATATGAGTATGAAGTCAACTAAAGAAGTGAAGCAAACCCCTTTTGAATTAGAATACCAAAATATCTGTGAAAGTAGAGTAAAGAACTACATTGGCAATTAAACATAATAGCAATTTTCTGCGGTGAGATTTCACATGGGGTTCAGACTCCTTGCATGTTGAAAATTCTTCCCTTGTTCTCATGAATATGGGTGCTCAACCATTTTTAAAGTCTTTGGAACAAGAACTGGCTCAAGCTTCTCAGCAATTTAAGCAAAATGAATCATGAAGTGGTAGCAGGAGGATGGCTGAGAGGGGCTAGTAGGAGCTGAGGGTGCTAGGAAAGGCAGTGAAGAGCTTTGAGGAGGTATGAAGGGCTCTGAGGGTAGCAAAATGGGGAACTCGGTGATCTTGGTGAGCCTTTCAGCTATCCTGGGCTCTAGAAAATCTGTTCTGTTGGTCTCACTGTGTGGAAATTGTATCACACTATCTTTGTAAAGCCAGTTTCAGGGACTCTGCTTTTTTTAGTGGTCATGTTTGGCTGAAGTTTTGGTAGTACTGGAAGGGTCTCAAAAATGTTTTTGTGTAGATTTGTAAAAATATCTTTCAAGATTTATCGATATGAATATTGCTCTGAATGCGTCTACTTAGCTGCTTATGAGACATATCCCATGCAGTTGCGTTTTGCTGCTTTGGTGGAGTATCAAAAAATCTCCTGGTGTTGCCTGTTGTGTTTATACTGACAGAAGTTGCAAGCACAAATGTTGTCACCACTCAGTACTTTTATCATGACTCTAGCAATATGTGGTGTTTTCTTCAGAGCCTCAAAATCTCAAAGATTTCTGGAAATCCACTTTTGGTTTTGGCGTATGTGCAAAGAGAAACTGTAAAATGCAGTGTTGCAGGGACCTGAAACACTTAGCACTTTCATATCGAAACTAGCTGCATTTTTCAACTTGCTTAGAAGTTAGGGCCCTTACAGGAAGGTTGATAAAGTCAAGGCTGTCGGTAATCGTAGAATCATAGAATCATTAAGGTTGGAAAAGACCTCTAAGATCATCTAGTCCAACCATCAACCCAACACCACCATGCCTACTAAACCATGTCCCGAAGTGCCACATCTACAGGTCTTTTAAATACCTCCAGGTATTGGGACTCAACCACTTCCCTGGGCAGCCTGTTCCAGTGCTTGATAACCCTGTCGGTGAAGAAATTTTTCATAATATCCCATCTAAACCTCCCCTGATGCAACTTGAGGCCATTTCCTCTCATCCTATCGCTAGTTACTTGGGAGAAGAGACCAACACTCACCTCACTACAACCTCCTTTCAAGTAGTTGTGGAGAGCTATAAGGTCTCCCCTCAGCCTCCTCTTCTCCAGACTAAATAACCCCAGCTCACTCAGCCGCTCCTCATAAGACTTGCTCTCCAGACCCTTCACCAGCTTTGTTGCCCTTCTCTGGACACGTTCCACCACCTCAATGTCTTTCTGTAGTGAGGGGCCCAAAACTGAACACAGTATTTGAGGTGCGGCCTCACCAGTGCCGAGTCCAGAGGGACAATCACTTCCCTACTCCTGCTGGCCACGCTATTTCTGATACAAGCCAGGGTGCTGTTGGCCTTCTTGGCCACCTGGGCACACTGCTGGCTCACGTTCAGGCAGCTGTCAACCAGCACCCTCAGGTCCTTTTCTGCCGGGCAGCTTTCCAGCCACTCATCCCCAAGCCTGTAGCGTTGCATGGGGTTGTTGTGACCCCGGTGCAGGACCCAGCACTTGGCCTTGTTGAACCTCATACAATTGGCCTTGGCCCATCTATCCAGCCTGTCTGGATCCCTCTGTAGATCCTTCCTACCCTCAAGCAGATCAACACTCCCACCCAAGTTGGTGTTGTCTGCAAACTTGCTGAGGGTGCACGCAACCCCCTGATCCAGATCATTGATAAAGATATTAAGCAGAACTGGCCCCAATACTGAGCCCTGGGGAACACCACTTGTGACCGGCTGCCAACTGGATTTAACTCAACCACCACTCTTTGGGCCCTGCCATCCAGCCAGTTTTTCACCCAGTGAAGAGTACACCTGTCTAAGCCATGAGCAGCCAGCTTCTGTAGGAGAATGCTGTGGGAGACAGTGTTGAAGGCTTTACTAAAGTCCAGATAGATAACATCCACAGTCTTTCCCTCATCCACTAAGCGGATCACCTTGTCATAGAAGGAGATCAGGTTAGTCAAGCAGGACTGCCTTTCATAAACCCATACTGACTGGGCCTGATCACCTGGTTGTCCTGAACAAGCCATGTGATGGCGCTCAAGATGATCTACTCCATAATCTTCCCTGGTACTGAGGTCAGGCTGACAGGCCTGTAGTTCCCCGGATCCTCCTTCCGACCCTTCTTGTAGATGGGCGTTACATTGGCAAGCTTCCAGTCGTCTGGGACATCCCCTGTTAACCAGGACTGCTGATAAATGACGGAGAGTGGCTTGGCAAGCTCTTCCGCCAGCTCCCTCAGTACTCTTGGGTGGATCCCATCTGGCTCCATAGACTTGTGAATGTCCAAGTGACGTGGCAGGTTGTTAACTGCTTCGTTCTGGATTATGGGGGATTTATTCTGCTCCCCGTCCCTGTCTTGCAGCTCAGGGGGCTGAATTCCCTGGGGATGACTGGTCTGACTATTAAAGACTGAGGGAAAGAAAGCATTAAGTACCTCAGCCTTTTCCTCATCCTTGGTGGCAACGTTCCCCCCCACATCCAATAAAGGATGGACATTCTCCTTGGCTCTCTTTCTGTTGTTAATGTATTTGTAGAAACTTTTTTTATTATCTCTTACAACAGTGGCCAGATTGAGTTCTAGCTGGGCTTTTGCCTTTCTAATTTCCTCTCTGCATGACCTAATGAGATCCCTCTACTCTTCATGAGTTGCCTGCCCCTTCTTCCAAAGGTGGTAAACTCTCCTTTTTTTCCTGAGTCTCAGCAAGAGCTCCCTGTTCAGCCAGGCCGGTCGTCTTCCCCTCCGGCTTGTCTTTCGGCACATGGGGACAGCCTGCTCCTGCGCCTTTAAGACTTCGTTCTTGAAGAATGCCCAGCCTTCCTGGACCCCTCTGCTCTTCAGGACTGTCTCCCAAGGGACTCTCTCCACCAGTGCCCTGAACAGGCCAAAGTCTGCCCTCCGTAAGTCCATGGTAGTGGTTCTGCTGACCCCTCTCCTTACTTTGCCAAGAATCGAGAACTCAATGCACATTATTTTACTACGGTGTTCCCTCCTTCACCCACTATTCCTGGCCATGGTTTTAGCGTGCCTTCTGGGTTATTTAGGATATTTCTAGTCTGGATTAGACCCATAATTTGGTGATCTTGTATGAAACCTTACACAGTGTGAGGCCTTGGAAAGGCCTGGTGGGCTCTGAAACAGTTTTGAGCTTTTGAATGCTTACCTGCTTTGAATGGTCCAAAATCTGGAATTTTCAGAGGGTATGATATTTCATATCATATCTGGCAGAGACCCATTCTGCTGCTTGCTGAAAAGATACCTCTCAGTGGGAGTGAATGTTGGAACACAGTCAAAATGAATGCTTCACTAAAAAAACAAATCAGAATTAGGCTATCGGTAGCTATAATGCCTTTCAAAAAAACCAGACAATTTTGTCCCTAACTAAAATTTCGTAACCAGATATATAGGGTCATACTGAATGTCGGACAGATGTCAGATTAGCAATTCAGTGGAACTATTAATCTGATTTGTGTTTGTAACACAGCCTTCAAGCACTCGAAGGTGCTGCCAATGCATGTTCCCCTTATGACATTTTTAACACAAGTTTTTTGTGTTAAAGGATCTGTGTGTGCACTCTTCAAAATGTCCCCATAACAAGCTTCTCCTTGCATATATGGTTACATGAAATTTATGACAACAGAACCCACAAACTTTTCCACGTACTGAAACCTACAGTGCAGCAGGTGTTCAGAAACTCCAGATCATATCAGGTAACATTAGCAGAAAGTAGGATGAAAAACACAGTTCTTAGCATACTTACCACTTCTTTTCTTACTTCATGCATACTGCAGATTGCTTCCCTTGAGTGTCTTAAACTCAGAAAAAAAAGGAAACACAAACTATAGCTTACTGTCATCAAAAAACTATAGGGATCTTCCTGCAGGTCAGGAACGGTGATTTATCATCAGCCAAATCAGAAGACACTCAAGGCTGAACAAAAGAGTTGAGGAAAAATAGATAAATTATATTCATGTTCTCAAAGGAGGCTTGCAGGGGATCAAACAAGCTTGTAGGAAGTAGTAGGGAAAAGAAACTCCCTCTTTTATTGATGGTGACAGCTGCCGCAGTCTCCTGCAGGTAGCCTATTTGCTTTACTGTAATATCTGTGAACCTTGGCATGGCGCATGAACTTCTCACACTGTGCTGTACAGATAATAAATATGAATAAAATGAAGGCTGCTGTGACACAGACGTTGCAAATGTTGAAAGGATTTACTGGGAGGTGGGGCAAAGTGCGCTGTAGCTCAGCTAGGAGCGTTACCTGGTGCAAGGTAAGGGTTTGTGCATCACAGGGTGAACTCACTGCTGCTCCCAGCAGTGCTGTGACACTGACCTGTGAGCATGCTGGGACTGTTTTCACATCCCCTAAAACTTTAAAGATTACTGTGGATTTTTATTCTTAAAGCTTTGGCTTCTGATCATTTTGAAAATACAGAAAGACTTCTGCACTCTGCCAACTGGAAACATGCAATATTAAGAAGTCCACCAGCGCTGAAAGACTATATAGGAAATGGCTATTGCTCATCCACTGTCACCTGGATTGATTTAATAACGAGATGTTACGTGAAAAATTAAAAACCCCTCTAACAAGTAGCCCCGCCGTCAGTTCAGAGGAAATACTACAATTATCAGGGACAATGGAGGAGCATGGATACTTGTAAAGATGGCCTTGGTTAATGTGTGGAAAAAAGTTCTTTTGAATGAAATTAAGCTTATGGCAAAAAAATGGATTGCTGTTATCCAGGTTGTGTCTTTTCTCCCCCACCAGTGTATAGAACTTTGCATTTGACTGACATGGCTTTGAATTTGTTTATCAAATACATTTTGCAAAGCCAAAACCACAGAATGCAATATTTTAAAGGGAATGTTCCCTGTTCTTTCACAAAGGAACTTGCAAAATCTAGCACTGTAATAATGCCTGGCCAAGTCTTTTGCAACATAATGAATGTTCAGCTACGTAATTCTTTGTATTTTAATTAGGATTCCGTTTGGTCAAACACTGAAGCATGGTGCCTGTAAAAAAAAAAATAAATAATTTATCTGTTAGAAAACTGCATATGGCAAGGCTAAGTATAGACCTTGAATATTAATGAAAAATAAGTAATAGAATAGAAACCACAGGTACATACTTTGTTAAATTAATTAGAAGAGACTTTACATGTTTGTTAATGTGAATTTTTATTACTTCCATGTATTTATGGAATGTGTACTAATTTCCAAGGCAATAATCATGCAGAAATGAGGTGACATATATGGGGGTGTAGGCGTTCATGTGCTGGAGAAGAGGACAAAGGTTGGAGATTCCTGGGCGAGGGTAGGTGTGGAGGGCTAGGCATGCCTGCCTGTGGAGGCATAGAGTCTCAGAGTCCCTTGGGCCAGAATTGACATCGGGAGATCACAAAAGTCATCGATGCCCTCCTTACAGCACAGGGTTCAGCAAACAGCAGTTTTGCATTCAGCTTTTTCAGTGCATTGATAGACTTACAAACCCTTAGTTTATCCCCTTTAGCCTTCTCATCTCCAGACCACAAAGCCCTGGCCTTTCGAGTCGCTCCTTGCAGGGGAGATGCCCTTCCTCTTTATGTTGGCCAACAACTTTCTACTTTGGCAAACCAACATTTTGTATAGGGTAGAAATGACTCTCTCTGTCTTTCCTCAGTACTGTTCCTAACAATGCCTAATATTTTATTGTCTGTTTTGACTGCTGCTGCATGCAGTGCTGATCATTTCAGGGTACTGTCAGCAGTGACCTCGTCATCTCCTTTCTGTGCCCTGACTGCTAGCTCGGGGTTCAACATGAGTTTGGGGTGAACATGACTTAGGTTATTTTTGGCTAGATGCTTTATGTTTATTCTGACTGAAGCTCATTTGACCTTACTTTTGTACAGTTTTGTAAAGCCTTTCCAGAGTTCCTTGCCAATGGGATGATGTTTCACTGCTTCAAAGAGTTTAGTAGCTTGTTTAGAGATCACCCTCTTTACTGCCTTTTGTAGGTCTTTGCTGAAGGTGTTGAATAACCTGGTCCCTGGTGGGATCCTGCTCCTGACGTGTTNACCCCTGGCAGATTTGTCCCTTAATAACCTTTTTTCCCCCTCCCTACAGAAATCTATTCTACCATTTGAGTAACTTTGACCTCTCCAAACACATGCTGTTGTGCTTTGACACAGCTTGACAAAGGCATGTGTGCTCTTTGTTGTATTTTCATTGCCATGGTTTCCCTGGGTTTGTGAGTCACCCAAACTCAGAGTAAGCCAGGGCAGCGCTGGCTGCTGCTGGAATGTGTGTACTGTTGTTTCTCCTCAGCAATTTCTTGGGAGTGTGTCCTCGAATGCTCACAATATTTGACAGTGCCAGCTAATAAGTCTGACAGCATCTCAGGTTTTAACACTGCTGGAGGTGAAAGGGCTAGGGTTATTATACTCTTCATAATTAGCTCCTCAGAAAAGTAAGTGGAGCAAACTCATGCTCCTTTTGATGTCCAAAATTGTCTAGTTTCACCTAAGACTCTTTTTGGTTTTCTCTTTTGTTACCTGCTTTTAAGAATGAAGAAGCTGGACAGCTGAATCTCGATTCTTCTATGTCTGCCAAACTGTGTGTAATATGAAGTAAGCTTACTAAACAGTTACCTTGCAGCCCGCTTCTCCTCCCATTTTTTATAAGATAGTTTGTCTGTAAGAGTGACAGCACAGGACTGCACAGAGAAGGAACCTCGGATGATCATCCAGTGTGGAGTCTGAGCAGAATTTAGGTATTTTGCATTGTAACTGCAGCTCTGAGAATCCGTGCACACCTGCATCTGATAGGTTCTCTGTATGGGAATGTCACATATGCGCACACTTACTGGCACACCACTTGCAAGTCTGCTGGCTGCTGGATACTGAATCAAATTGTACTGTGAAAGGAAAGGAGTGTCTGTTCTGGTGTGA
>VYZW01015436.1:4614-36734 GCA_013401315.1 Balaeniceps rex
TCCAGTCATGTGAGTTGTCCCACCATGTTTCAGTTATTCCTGATAAAATAACTTTCTGACTGGGCACGGAGCTCCAGTTCCTCCTGTTTGTTTCCCAGGCTGCATGTATTGGTATACATACCCTTGAGGTGGTTGGTCTTCTGGTTCTCATCTTGGGAGACAGCTAAGGAACATTTGTTGTTGCTCTGGTTGTCCTGGCTTATTCCCCAGTTGGTTGCAATGGCATGAGCATTGCCACTTTTTACCCTGCCCCCTGTGTCCTTCAGTTTAAAGGTCACCAAGTTGCCCAGCCTGCTGCCAAAGATTCCCTTGTCTCTTCTAGACAGGTGGATCCCATCCCTCCTTAACAGGCTNCAGGTGGCTCCCATCCCTCCTAACCAGGCTACAGTCATCTAAGATTGATAAAAGCCAAAACCCTCACGATGGCACCATCCATGAAGCCGGAAGTTGATTTGCATTACACGACTATTTGTGGCTGCACCCTTTCCTCTAACTGGTAAAATGGAAGAAAAGATAACTTGGGCACCAATACCTTTTGCTTGCACCCACAGAGCTTTGTGGTCTTCCTTGATTCTGCCCAGGTTCTGGCTTGCAGTGTCATTCGTGCCAACATGAGTAGCAATGGATAGTAGTCTGTGCTCTTGACAAGTTGTGGCACCCTCTAGGCAACATCTCGAACCTTAACTCCCGGAAGGCAGCATACCTCTCATGACTCCCTGTGAGGCTGGCAGATGGGCACCTCCGTGCCCCTTAACAGAGAGTCACCCACTACGAGCACTCGTAATTTCTTTTTGTGGTATCCACTGTGTGCTGCTGATACAGTTTCTCCTTGCAGACCTTGTTCGTGGGTGCCTACAGCTGTTAAAGCTTCCTGTCTGTTTTTGGTTGTAATGCTGGAGGGTAGGAACTGAAGCAGAGTTCTGCTTTTGTGGGTCACCAGGGTCCAAGGTGCATCATTCTCTGTGGTGTCTGCCACAGGAGCATGGTTCTGAAACCACTTATCTATCTCCATCTCGGCCCCTCTAATACTGCACAGCCTTTTAACTGTTTCCTCCAACTCAGCCACCTGAGGCAACAGATCATCAACCTGTGCACATCTTTTGCACGTACTTAGCTTTTCTCCAGGAGAAGGGTCTGGGCACTCATTGCAACCTACCATCTGTACTGAAGTCTCCTTCCTTTACCAGTTCTGTCTGGGTGGATGTATCAGACATCTCAGGGGCTTTCTCTGTAGAAACACTGGTTTTAACTCTGAGGCGAGTGCACACTATTATAGCAGAGACCTAGAGAACTTCCCTGGGCTGTGAGCCTGTAAACAGGGTGCAAGGCCCTTCTCACGAACCCTTCTGTGTGAATGGCTGCGCAAACTCCTGTGCCCTCCCATTCCCTGTTTGCATGCCCTGTTCGCAGCACTTCTGGTCAATAGCACTCCCTAGGGCTGTTTAAATCTCCTGGCCATTTAATGCTCCTGGGCAGCACCCAAGCTGCGTCAGCCTCGCTCGTGAAAGGTGCTGGCTTCTGACGGGGCTCTCTTCTCTTCCCTGGGTTTTCCTGACTCCGGGAACCCCTCTGTATACCTCGATTTAGTGCCACAGAACTTACCATTGCTGCAGCTGTGTGCCTCGCCAACTGAAACTTGAAAGAAGCCTAAATTTTTATTGCTGTGAAAAAGATGGTGTTTTTTCACTCTTTCCATACTTGTAACTTGTGTTCACTTTTTCCACTTTTAACAAGAAAGTTGTCATCTTATAACAAAAACTCATCTGCTGGAATTTTCTAGCTCAATTGAAACTAGAAGTACCTTCAAGTGGTACCAATGACCAATGTCTGGGCTGAACTTGGTGACCGAATGAGTCCCAGTGGTTCTCAGTGGGGCTAGCATTTCCACTGAAGCAAAGTCAGATCAGCCCACCTCTGACTACTGTTTCAGACCCAGTGATTCCAGCTCATATCCTTCTTTCTCTGGTCATATCTGTAAGTCTTTCAAGAAAAGTANATGAGCATTGCCACTTTTTACCCTGCCCCCTGTGTCCTTCAGTTTAAAGGTCACCAAGTTGCCCAGCCTGCTGCCAAAGATTCCCTTGTCTCTTCTAGACAGGTGGATCCCATCCCTCCTTAACAGGCTACAGTCATCGAAGAATGATAAAAGCCAAAACCCTCACGATGGCACCAGCCATGAAGCCGGAAGTTGATTTGCATTACACGACTATTTGTGGCTGCACCCTTTCCTCTAACTGGTAAAATGGAAGAAAAGATAACTTGGGCACCAATACCTTTTGCTTGCACCCACAGAGCTTTGTGGTCTTCCTTGATTCTGCCCAGGTTCTGGCTTGCAGTGTCATTCGTGCCAACATGAGTAGCAATGGATAGTAGTCTGTGCTCTTGACAAGTTGTGGCACCCTCTAGGCAACATCTCGAACCTTAACTCCCGGAAGGCAGCATACCTCTCATGACTCCCTGTGAGGCTGGCAGATGGGCACCTCCGTGCCCCTTAACAGAGAGTCACCCACTACGAGCACTCGTAATTTCTTTTTGTGGTATCCACTGTGTGCTGCTGATACAGTTTCTCCTTGCAGACCTTGTTCGTGGGTGCCTACAGCTGTTAAAGCTTCCTGTCTGTTTTTGGTTGTAATGCTGGAGGGTAGGAACTGAAGCAGAGTTCTGCTTTTGTGGGTCACCAGGGTCCAAGGTGCATCATTCTCTGTGGTGTCTGCCACAGGAGCATGGTTCTGAAACCACTTATCTATCTCCATCTCGGCCCCTCTAATACTGCACAGCCTTTTAACTGTTTCCTCCAACTCAGCCACCTGAGGCAACAGATCATCAACCTGTGCACATCTTTTGCACGTACTTAGCTTTTCTCCAGGAGAAGGGTCTGGGCACTCATTGCAACCTACCATCTGTACTGAAGTCTCCTTCCTTTACCAGTTCTGTCTGGGTGGATGTATCAGACATCTCAGGGGCTTTCTCTGTAGAAACACTGGTTTTAACTCTGAGGCGAGTGCACACTATTATAGCAGAGACCTAGAGAACTTCCCTGGGCTGTGAGCCTGTAAACAGGGTGCAAGGCCCTTCTCACGAACCCTTCTGTGTGAATGGCTGCGCAAACTCCTGTGCCCTCCCATTCCCTGTTTGCATGCCCTGTTCGCAGCACTTCTGGTCAATAGCACTCCCTAGGGCTGTTTAAATCTCCTGGCCATTTAATGCTCCTGGGCAGCACCCAAGCTGCGTCAGCCTCGCTCGTGAAAGGTGCTGGCTTCTGACGGGGCTCTCTTCTCTTCCCTGGGTTTTCCTGACTCCGGGAACCCCTCTGTATACCTCGATTTAGTGCCACAGAACTTACCATTGCTGCAGCTGTGTGCCTCGCCAACTGAAACTTGAAAGAAGCCTAAATTTTTATTGCTGTGAAAAAGATGGTGTTTTTTCACTCTTTCCATACTTGTAACTTGTGTTCACTTTTTCCACTTTTAACAAGAAAGTTGTCATCTTATAACAAAAACTCATCTGCTGGAATTTTCTAGCTCAATTGAAACTAGAAGTACCTTCAAGTGGTACCAATGACCAATGTCTGGGCTGAACTTGGTGACCGAATGAGTCCCAGTGGTTCTCAGTGGGGCTAGCATTTCCACTGAAGCAAAGTCAGATCAGCCCACCTCTGACTACTGTTTCAGACCCAGTGATTCCAGCTCATATCCTTCTTTCTCNATTCCCCAGTTGGTTGCAATGGCATGAGCATTGCCACTTTTTACCCTGCCCCCTGTGTCCTTCAGTTTAAAGGTCACCAAGTTGCCCAGCCTGCTGCCAAAGATTCCCTTGTCTCTTCTAGACAGGTGGATCCCATCCCTCCTTAACAGGCTACAGTCATCGAAGAATGATAAAAGCCAAAACCCTCACGATGGCACCAGCCATGAAGCCGGAAGTTGATTTGCATTACACGACTATTTGTGGCTGCACCCTTTCCTCTAACTGGTAAAATGGAAGAAAAGATAACTTGGGCACCAATACCTTTTGCTTGCACCCACAGAGCTTTGTGGTCTTCCTTGATTCTGCCCAGGTTCTGGCTTGCAGTGTCATTTGTGCCAACATGAGTAGCAATGGATAGTAGTCTGTGCTCTTGACAAGTTGTGGCACCCTCTAGGCAACATCTCGAACCTTAACTCCCGGAAGGCAGCATACCTCTCATGACTCCCTGTGAGGCTGGCAGATGGGCACCTCCGTGCCCCTTAACAGAGAGTCACCCACTACGAGCACTCGTAATTTCTTTTTGTGGTATCCACTGTGTGCTGCTGATACAGTTTCTCCTTGCAGACCTTGTTCGTGGGTGCCTACAGCTGTTAAAGCTTCCTGTCTGTTTTTGGTTGTAATGCTGGAGGGTAGGAACTGAAGCAGAGTTCTGCTTTTGTGGGTCACCAGGGTCCAAGGTGCATCATTCTCTGTGGTGTCTGCCACAGGAGCATGGTTCTGAAACCACTTATCTATCTCCATCTCGGCCCCTCTAATACTGCACAGCCTTTTAACTGTTTCCTCCAACTCAGCCACCTGAGGCAACAGATCATCAACCTGTGCACATCTTTTGCACGTACTTAGCTTTTCTCCAGGAGAAGGGTCTGGGCACTCATTGCAACCTACCATCTGTACTGAAGTCTCCTTCCTTTACCAGTTCTGTCTGGGTGGATGTATCAGACATCTCAGGGGCTTTCTCTGTAGAAACACTGGTTTTAACTCTGAGGCGAGTGCACACTATTATAGCAGAGACCTAGAGAACTTCCCTGGGCTGTGAGCCTGTAAACAGGGTGCAAGGCCCTTCTCACGAACCCTTCTGTGTGAATGGCTGCGCAAACTCCTGTGCCCTCCCATTCCCTGTTTGCATGCCCTGTTCGCAGCACTTCTGGTCAATAGCACTCCCTAGGGCTGTTTAAATCTCCTGGCCATTTAATGCTCCTGGGCAGCACCCAAGCTGCGTCAGCCTCGCTCGTGAAAGGTGCTGGCTTCTGACGGGGCTCTCTTCTCTTCCCTGGGTTTTCCTGACTCCGGGAACCCCTCTGTATACCTCGATTTAGTGCCACAGAACTTACCATTGCTGCAGCTGTGTGCCTCGCCAACTGAAACTTGAAAGAAGCCTAAATTTTTATTGCTGTGAAAAAGATGGTGTTTTTTCACTCTTTCCATACTTGTAACTTGTGTTCACTTTTTCCACTTTTAACAAGAAAGTTGTCATCTTATAACAAAAACTCATCTGCTGGAATTTTCTAGCTCAATTGAAACTAGAAGTACCTTCAAGTGGTACCAATGACCAATGTCTGGGCTGAACTTGGTGACCGAATGAGTCCCAGTGGTTCTCAGTGGGGCTAGCATTTCCACTGAAGCAAAGTCAGATCAGCCCACCTCTGACTACTGTTTCAGACCCAGTGATTCCAGCTCATATCCTTCTTTCTCTGGTCATATCTGTAAGTCTTTCAAGAAAAGTAGGAAGCTTTTTCTTGTGCTACAGAATGGCAGCAGAAGCTTTGCTAAAAGCTTGAAAAACTCATCTTTTCTTCTTAACTTGTGTGTGTTTTAGCAGATGTCAAACCCTCGATTCACACTATTTAATTTAACAGCTGGGCAGAGTTTCCAAACCATCTACTGGTATGCAGTGATATTAGTAGATGTCCAACAATTTCAGTAACCATGAATATCTCCAGTTGCAGCCCACTTAATTCTTATGAGGAATGTAATGTTCCCAATTAAGTTTAGCATTTATACACACTGTGTAATATGGCCTACTATTCACATCCAGAATTCTTGAGAAGTAATAAACCTGGATTGTACATTAAAATGTGATATGACTCCCAGCTGTACGCTGCCTATTTTTTTGGCACTTGGCACCACACATTATTTTCCACTGGTTCAGATGACAGGCAGAGCCCATCTGAGGCAAAATGAAACAATTTCCAACTGGTGGGCTTGATAGTGCAGGTGACATTAAATAATTAACAAGTTCTCTTTCAGAACCATGCCTCGTGCTTTAATTAATATTGCTTCTTAAAATAAGAATTTGTTTACCATTGCTGCTTCTGCAAGCTGATTGCTGCTTGCAAAAAACATCTGACATGACTATGCCCAGGGGATTGCTTTCACTTCATTGTTTATAATAACTACAAACAAAGAGCTGCAAAAGCTCATCTCGCCATGAGGCGTCCTGACAATCTGCCAGTTTAGTCACCAATAATAATGAGACTGGCACAAGCAATAAGCTCAGCGCTAATCTAATGAGGGCCTGTTTCAATCGCCCATTGATATTACAGCAGCTGCTAAGCACCCGATGTTTAGGACTTACAAACAAGAGGTATGCCTCCAACCAGTTGAAGGGTAATTACCCCCTCAATATGGCTTTACTCCTATCCAGAAGCTGCATCACCTTTTTTGTTTTAATTTCCATCCACCCTCTCAGAAAGCTGATCCAGGCCAGCCCTGCTCAGGCAATGGGCGCAAATTGGATGGGCTTCCCAGGCCATCGAGAAGGTTGGAGAAGAGGCTGAGCTGGAGCTGGAGCAAGTGCCCATCCGGAGCCGAAGGCATGTGTGTTTTACCAAGGAGCCTGTGCCGAGCCTGGGTGATGTCACTTCCGTCGCTTAGTTCCCGCGGTGAATGCAATTATGAACAGATGGGCAAATGACACGATTCCACTGCTAATGAACTTCCCTACTGGGGAAGAGGACAGTGCATTACCCTTTTGTACTTCAGACTCTTAATTATCATTCTTAGGGTTTGGTGTGGTATTTTGTGTTTGGATTTTTTTTCCCAAACATAATTATTACACATCTTTGAATTTTAAATCCTTTTGGAGATGGTTAACTAGTTACTGCCTAGTCAGGAAAGTTCTGAGGAAGCGGCAGAATAAAAGGGTTTTCTTTCTAAATGGAAACAATATTTAAATGCACAGCTTAAGAGAACAAGAAATCAGTGCTAGGCTGAGTTCTTAAATGCCATTTTCTTCTGTTGTCCGTTCCTAGTACCCTCCTTTCCAGTGAGTTTTCTCAAAGCAGCCTTTGCAGATGAAGAACTCATAGTAGTGTGGTTCATACATCAGTTTAGCCATGTCTGCAGGAACAAGTAAGAAGTGACTGATTTGGACAGGATTAAATAGCATTGCTACTAAGCCAAAGCACAAGCAAAATGAAACCCAGAAAAGGTTTATGCTCAGGTTCTAAATTTCATATTTCACAGAACTAAACTGATAAAAATGCATTCTGTAGCTACTTGAAATATATATCACAGCATCAACATATCATGAAAGGAGTGATGCTAAGCATCTAATTATAGATCTCTTTTCCCCCGTCTTCAGAAATAGTGTTGAGGGGGAAGATGGGACATATTACACTTCTGAGAAAAAAATGTCAATAGTTCCATCGTCCTGGTTTGCATTTCTTCTTAATTTTGAAAAGGCATGGTCATCTTTCAGGTAAGCAATTTGGATGAAGTGTATCTATAGTCCAGTGTGTAATAATACCCTAATGCAAATTTGAAAAGAGAATATTAACTTTGGAGATTCAGACAGCGCACTGTTTCTCTGCATTGTTGCTTGTCAGAATTGTGAAGTATATAATTGGATTTCTAAATTTCCCACTATTGGTATGGCAGCACTAATATATAAACCTCTTCTCTATGTCATCATTTAATCTTATACTGTTATTATGCAGCTAGTGACTTGGCCTAACTTAAATCATTTATATGAGGCATATAAGCAAGAAAGTTGATCTCTCCAGATTATTCCCTCTTAGTCGCAAGAGGGAGAGTCACTCTTCCACAGAGTATTTCAGAGCACTTAAGTTACAGATCTTAAAGGTAAACACTATCAGTGACTTCATAAGGAAGGAGTAAAAAGGTCTGTTATGTCATAATGGAGACTGTAAATGACTCTTTAATAGTGAGAAGCAATTGTAAGAGTTAATGTCCTAATACATTATACAACTGCAATGAATTTTAAAAGGCTTAAAAAAAGGGGGCGGCAGGGAGAAATAACCCTTGAGCTGTAGCTGTTAACATTAGACTCACTCTTGTGAAACCATTGAGTTTTTGTGCTGTAACTTTCCAGGAGCACAAAGAGGCTTACGTATTCAAAGTACCACAAACTGTTAATGGTTTCCACTGAAACAGATGGCAACATTATGATCATTTTTGCAATTAATGCTGACTGCAAATTGTTCTTGAGGCTGCAGTCATAGTTCTCCATCTCCTGTGTTACCACAGTATTATTCAGTTACAGAATTTATTTTATAAATTTCTGATAACCCCTTCTTCCCCAAATATTGAAAATGCCTAATATATTTGGAGATGGTATGAACTGCCTTCTGCTACTTGCATGCCAAGGGTCTTGCAAACTAAGACATGACTTTCTCCTGCAACCCTGAAATTTACAGTAAGATGTGATCTCTTTTTTTTCCCCTGAACGATAAAATTGGTGATGAGAAAGCTAAGCACATCTTAAAGATACTCTTTCTGGAACAAACTATATGGCTGCATATGTCTGGCACAATTGCACTTCTGATTTACTGAATAAGTGAATATTTTCTGTCCATTTATTTGGGTTTCTTACCACTTTTTTCATTCCCAGCTAATCTGAGTAGGTATTTTCTTTTTTTTTTTAACCAAGCGTGATGCTCTTACATGCATCACACAGATTGAAACTGTCATCTTTGCAATCTTTTTTCATATATCCAGCAACTCTGTATGGACCAGAGAACTGCAGCAAAGAAGTATGCAGTGCCTTTGAAAATAAATATAATCATGCTGAAAGTGGCACAAACCTTTTCCTTCTTGGAAGTAGTATGGTGTAAGATGAAAAGTGGGTGGATTGTTTTGCAATGAATCTAGGTGGAAATAGAATCAGTGCCACTGTCCTCCAAACACCAGTGAAATGCCTTGTGTTGTTAAAGGGAGATGTGCAGGAAGCAGGCAGAACTACTTTGCAGGCTGGTAGCACAACTTAACATCTGCCATTAGAATTAACAAGCTGAAGATAAAACAGCTCAAAGGGAAGTTTTCCAGAATAGCTGGAAAATGATCAGCCATTGCTGAGAACAAAATAAAGGAGCAAAGGGATTGTGGAGCACCTCTGCATTGGCCCAGCTGGGGTTACAGCCAGTTAACTGTGTTAGTCAGCTGCAATATCTCGTCCCCATCCCCACACCCCCTGCCACAGCACACACACGTGAAAGCCTGAAGCAGGCAGTGGAGGAAGATGCAGCCCTCTCCCTGAAGGAGTGGGCTCAGGTGCTAAGGAGCTGCTGAGATCAGCAGAAGCTGGAGCCAGAAACCCTCCAAGGGGCAGCATCTCACTGCAGAGCCTGGCAGCTGGTCCTGCTCCCTAAGCATTGTGTGGGCCATCCCATGCCAGGAGAGTCCTGTGGTTGGTCTACCCTGAGCTCAGCATTCAGAGGAGCATGACATTGATCTAGAACCCTCTGCCCCAGCAAAAGAAGGATTTTGTCACTTGAGTGTTTCCAGCTCAGTATTTAGTAGGAACTTGGACCTAGGAGCCAGGCCTTCCAGAGAAAGAGAATAATGCTGATGGGCTGCACCCTGCCACTGTGAGAAGCAATTGCTCCTCCAACAGTCTGCTGTGTTTTGGAAGGCATGCCTTCCAAATGCAGCATGGAAAATAGCACAGAGTGGAAAATCTGGCAGAATTCTGAGATGCCTCATTAAAAAGTGAAGAAGTTTTGTGAAATCCAGTTCATTAGAAAACCTGAGGTTGGGGACTGATTTCTACTTTCAGATCTTATGAAGGTGAACAGTTTAAAGTGACAGCTTAGCAGAGTTCAGGTGTTTGTTTTTCCAAGGGTGGCATTTTACAGATGTAATTGGAACTAGGAATCCTTCATAGAGTTATATCACAATAATAAGCTGATAATTGTACAATTTTTCTTGACACATAACTTCTTGTAGTGGAAAAATACTCTTTTTTTTCTCCCAGTATTACTGTAAATGTTTGAATTACTTTGCTGTGTAGATGAAGTCTTTGTTTCCTGGGAATTGTTCTAATAAAACAGATAATTTATAACAATGTTACAAAATTGTGTAACATTTTGTAGCCATAGTAAGAGGTAATCATGTTGTATGTTTGTAAACAACAGACACTTTAATAACAGGGAAGTAGCTTTAAGAGGATTTTATTGTTACTGCAAGAGAACAACTGAGATTTAATCTACAGGAGTGAATATCAAATGTTGTAAATTTCGGAGTGAAAAAAGGTCACAGGTAAACTCTTGCCAATTGAGCATCACTGAAATGATAAAAGATGTAATGCATCGAACTCTACCATATACCTTGAAGATATCTGTTGAAAGATTCTTGTTGATATTTCGAAGTTAACAGTTTCTGGTTTTTAGGAAACGTACTAATCTGAGGTTAAAAATGATATCTTGTTCAGTTTTATTTTTGCTAAGTAAAAAGTATGTTAGCTAAAATAAAGTCAATAAAAACACTTAACAGCCAGAAATCTCATATGGGCCATGAAGGCCTGTTGTGACAACCATAGAAAATGCCAGTAAGGGTTTATCTTAGTATCTAACTTCAGAATTCCAAATGTAAATCAAACTTTAGATCATAGAGTTGCGATTTAAGTGAGACAAATAGAGTATTTGGAAAGATAGATCAAAATATACAGGGGAAATTTGTTTAGCTTAATGTATTCATAAATATTTAAACTCTTATATGGATTATGGAAAGAAGTTTGGGGGATGCACAAGAAATCTCATTAACATCTGCCTTTTTTTGTCTTAGGAGAGACTGGCTAAAGAACCTTTTGTTTAGTCTGGGTATGATCTGATCACTGATACTGTACATAGGAACCATATGTACTGTATATAGCATACTTAGAATCATATGTATTTATACAACATATACACTAATAGGACTTTCCATTTAAATAAAATCAACAAAATAAATCTTGAGTTGACATATGAGAAGGGCAAACATAAATGAAAATGAGGAAAAGGGTCCCTAGAGAAACATCAAGTAATCACTTTGCATTAAGTTCATTCATCTGTGCAATGGGGGGATTTATATCTACCACATAACATTGTGATCTCCTTTTTATTAATACTTGTAAAAAGCTGTGACATTCTTTAATTAAAGAGGTATGCAAGTACCTGGTGGTGTTATTTATCTGTCAACAATTGACATTCATACGGATTCAGTTTTCCCCTTCCTCCTCGAAATGGTGTCTTATTCATGACAGAAAAAATAGAGCTGGATGCCAGGAAGTCACCTAGCTTACATTTCCAGGTGATGAAATAATCTGTTTTTCCCATGTCCAAGACAGGGAATGTTTGCCCAGTTTATTGTTATAGATGCTACAATCTCTCCAGCAAATCCACTACAGTGATTACTAGCCTTACCAGCAGAATCTTATTTTTAATATTTGAATATTCATTGCTGCAAAAAAGAGGTTTTTCTGCTTCCTTCCTCTTTCTCAGCCTTCTTCTAGGCTATCAAGCCCTTGTTTCTTCCAGTTTCCCTTGTGGACCGTCTTCTCAGGATCTCTAATCATTCTGATTGCTTTCCATTGGAGTCTATCCAGTTGCTCAGCTTCTTTCTTGAAGTGCAGTCTCCAAAATTGGAGGTGAAATTTTAGTAGAGGTTTTATTATACAAGCTAAAGCAATAAGATTGCTTCATGGACAGTCTTGCTGCCTATCTTCTCGTATCTATATCCTTGGTGTGATTGCTTGGGATGACATTATTGACTCATATTCATCTCGCAATTGACCCTAAGGCCCAGAGTCTTTTACAGAACTTCTACCAGCCAGTTGTTACACACGTAGTATTTGCAGCTGATTATTCCCACCTAAGTGTAGCATCCTGCATTTGAACCTCAATATTTCTTAATAAGAAAACACTGCAAGGCAGAACATTTCAGATCTGAGAAAAGGTCAGATATCCCTTTTCTTGTATAATAATAGGTTTTTCTGTCAGTTAGCACATACTGCTTGCTTTCATTACTTTTGCTAGTGGAATCATTATTTTATACATTTATTAACTCCAAAAAGAGTTAGCTAAATAAAAATATTGAGTAGTAAGGTCATCATTCAAACAATGATTACCTTGAGACTACTCAAAGGAGAAAGCTTAGCCAAAAGGGAGCTGTACAGACAGAGGCATTTGTGTGCTCTTGTATCTGTATCTTAATTTAATGTGTTCTTAAGTGAGCAAATTACTCTTTATGAACTGTTTTCCACTTCTTTTGACGTTTCAAATCAGCTGGACTCAGTTTTGTACACGTCCAGTCTGAAGTGCTACTTATCTTTCCTTGAGACCGAAGTAACTAACTACAACGTTGTAAAATTATAGAAATGAGCTAATTGTAAAGAAGAGAGATTCGTCACACAGTCTTTAAAACAACAGCTTTTGTACAATATATTGTACAATCCAATTTTATTTATTGTTAGTGGATAGTAGGAGACTAATAGTGCTAGAAAAAAACATAATATATAGTGTTAAAAGAACATTTTTAACCATTTGGCCTCATCTTTTGTTAGCTGGTAAAAAACACAGACACATAACACTGGTTAGCTATTTTTACATGGAAAATACATCCATTAAGCCTACTATGTGAGACACTGATGTAACCAGAGAAGTCAATCAAAGATGAAGTGGAGCTGTACAATGAAAGAATTAATTCAGACACTAATAGACAAGAGGAAAAAAGCTTACATCCTGAAGTAGGAGATTACTAGCCATAGCAACATAAACAAACACTTTTTGATGCATTTATTTTCCAGTTATATCAGATTATTTACCAAACAGTGAAGCAGATGGGGATATAGTTTACCTTGTATTTGGCTTACTTTTCTGTTGTTGTTGATGATTTCTCTTCCAAATGGCACTCTCTGCTAAAAGAAACGGTTCACAATCCAGTCATCATGTACATGTACACAGTTAGCAGACTCCTCACTGCTGGTCTTTTGTTCTGTTATAGTGCATTTGAATAAATTGGAGTGAGGAAAAGAAACCTAATATGATGCTTTTGCTCTGAATAGTGCTGTCAATATCCCGAAAGAACTTCTCTTTGGTCTGCATTCTTTACTTTTTTAAAATAGCCATCTCCTGCAGGAACTCTGTTCTTAAATTTCACACAGTGCTGGAGAGATGAAGCAGTAATCAAGCTTGTGTGTGCTTGTCAGATGCATTAATATGTTCTGCTAATTTTAAAAAATTAGATTTAATTTTGTAAAGACTATTCCCCGGTGAATGGAAAGAATCTATGTTGATTAAGAAGTAACTAAAGGAACCTTAGTTTTCAAGGAGAGATGATACTTTCTAGAGAAACCAAAAAACGTGACTGCATTGTCTTTGGCTGATCTACAGAGGAATGGGCTTACCACTAGACTAGGAAGAATTCTGAAGAGGTGATATCTGCTGGAATGTGGTGGAAGTTAATATCTCCAGAAATGCACTCAGAACATTAAGCATTCAAAATCATGACAAAAACTTCTCACCTTTTCTTTGTAACCCACATGTATTGGACTATTTATGAAAAACAAGCTGGCCCTTTAACATATATGTAAGCTCTTAGTCTTGATGTTTTTTTTTAACTGACCATAGTCTTGTTTCTGTGATCCTACCCTTCTAAAACAAACAAAAACATAATTATCAGCTGCAGCTGGTGTACAGCCAAATGAATTTAGGACTATGATTTTAAATACAAAAATATTCCAGAGAATTTTATGCAAAATTGTTAACGTATTCATCTGCACTTTTTGTAATATTACATCTCTTGTGTTTTTTAATATTAAAGAAACTGTAACTGTCTTGGGATATGTGATAGTAATTTTTGTTCTATGATCTCAGTTAGGCAAAACACTAAGTACATGCATGGTTTAATCTCCCGGGTAGTTCCATTCTACTGATTTGCTCACTCAGGGTCTTTATTACTTTATTGCCCTAAAAACTACACTTGTCATCTCAGGAACTAGATATTCCATTACATGTGGCAGGACATCATAACCATCTCAATATGTAGTCTTTCCTCTTTTCCGACTAATTCAGTGTCACTAAATTTTTGTTTCTCTGGAGGCACAATGGAATTACTCATGGATTTTGAAGTTTGAACACTGTGATATTAGGAATACAATGCTTTAACTTATCTAATGTAACTGGAGAATAAAGGTTTATTTGCCCCAGTTTTGAATTCTGAGATAAACTCTTTCCCATTCCATATGTTTAATGGTAGCCCAGTTAGAAAGAATGGGAATGCATGGTTTGTAGTGTAGTCATAACACATGGCATCAACAGAATTAATATCTTCAGAAATGTAAGTCTCATATGAGTTCAATAGGTTTGCTTTTCTGCATGGTCAAGTTTGCTATTTTTAAAGTTCAAGTGTAAGCTGCCTATATATATTTATACATTAAATACATAAACACACTTTACACACACTATATATATATACACATTAAACATATACACACATTTATACACTTTATATATATTTAGTGTATATGTTTATATATATATAAAACTATATATATATATATGTTTAGGCCTACTTTTCATTCAATTATGTCTTTTTAATCTTTGTTGATAACTTATATTCATTGCCAGTAGTCAGTATACCATAATGTACTAGAAAAAATTGTTAAGCATTTCACTATTTTTTTAGCATTGAGAAATACATTATATTAAGTAAAACTTAAGACAGATCTAGAGCTGACATTCTGTATCATCTTTTCATTGTAGATCACTAGCGCACTTCTTGCCGCTCTCTGAGAGTATAACGTGAAAAAAAGAAGTTACTTCCAAGCTCTGCAGGAAGTTCATGGTGTTACGTTGGGTGAGGCATGTAAACATGGACAGTTTTCCTGTTTCTGGGATAAGTGTAATTTTCCTTCTTGCAGTCCCCAGTTCTGGTTTCCTCTCCAGCTGGGGTGGGAGCCATCCCTTTCCTCAGATCACTGACACAATGCACTACAGCATCAGTGCAGCACTTTCATGTAGGAGGCTGATGAGAAATCCTCCGATGAGGTTGCCATGGCAAGAGGCAGTCCCTGCCTTGTACTGTTTACACTGCATTGTGAATGCCATGCGCGAGCTCCACTTTTTATCTTCATTTGTATAATGAGTGATTAATTTACTGTGACTTAATTCTCAACAATGTATTTAGACTTTGCACACTTCATTTAAAGGCTACACCTTTATTATCTTCAAATCCATGTAAAGATATCTGCAGGGAAATGGAAAATTTAAAAGCATCTTTCTCAGTAGTGACAGGGGAGAGGCTATTTTTTTTTTCTCTGAGCAGAGCATTTTCTAAACATCTGCACTATATAGCATATAGCAAAATTTAACAGCGTGATTGGGAGTCAAAGGCAACTGTAGCTACATCAAGTCCTGTCAGACTGCTGTTTCATACCAATGGATTTGGGACCCTTCCCATGGACTCATGGAGGGCCTGGCTGTACCCCAAGGTGGCACAATATCCAGAAGGAAAGAGGAGAAGGAAACTGAGTGCATCACTATGCAGAAGGCCCTGTCTTTCAGCTGGTGAAGCAGCACTGACAGCCATACAGGGATCTGTTATTAAGTAATTAAGATATTATTAATACTAGTTACAACCTATTAAGATGCCTCTGTATGTACCCTCCAAAGGATTTATTGTCTTCCAGCTTCAAATCAGCTGTGAACTGGTTTAGCGTGTGTTCTGCCATATCCCACAGAGGGGGCTAATCAAAGTATTGAATGGTCTAGGATGGACTCCATGCAGAAACTCGCTTGACATTTGTGTCAATATGACACCAGATGGTGAATAATTACTTTCAATATTTGACATGCTTTGACCAACTGAGGAACATTTCATTCCTTCAACCTTCCTGTTGACTTCAACTGAACTACTTGTAGAATACAGTAAGTTCAGTGCTAGTAACTCATCATTTCCTTCTTTGCTGTTGCTAATCAGCTGAATAAATGAAACTGCTGGGGCCTTAAGCTGGTTATTCTGTCAAAGCATCCCTACTATTCCTAGCAGGTAGACTTCTGAGTCACACCGACTTTTAAGTAGAATCAAAAGTTCAGAGGACCCTCTGGCTTGTTGAAGCAAGGCATGAGATGGGATTTATGATTCTTTTGTGTGTGTGTGACAGGGAGAAAGAGTGGCTGGGGGAAGTGGAGATTTAGAAGAATGTGGGGAAAAAAGTACACGCTGGCAACTTTTCAACTGTCTGTGTGTTCAAAGATGGCAGGTGTGTTACTCGGGAATTTCCATGTGGCCCAAAGGTAAAAATTTGATTGATTTCACTCCTTTGTGCTCACTTTCTTTTTATCAGAGAGCTTAAAAACTTTAATCCTTGTGAGGAGTGATAGGCTATTCATCCCTTTGACAGACTTTTTTATTTCTTTTGCAGGAATGTTAGGAGGACAGTGGGTTTTCCCTTGGTCAGAATTTCCCAAAATAAGTCATATTCTGCTATTGCTAGTAAATATTTTTAAACCCAAAAATAAACATAAGTAAATATGTCACAGGCACTTCTAGAACTCATTTAGTCTTCAGCTGCCTCCATGCTGTGATATCTAAAACTTTATGGCTATTATAAAGACATTACAGCCAAACCTTTGGCATTCCAACCTTCAATTCTGTAACTGTATATAAGTCCTATCAGAGAAACATCTACAAAAAGCAAGGAAAAGCATAGGCATGGAAAGGATCCCAGGGAAGTTTACCCCATTCCTCTGACATATGTTTATATTAGATTATGTCAACTGATCAAAGCCACCAAAACTTAATATCATATTTACAAACAGTAAAATCCTAACTGCTTATACTTCCAGTGGTCATAGAAGACAATTAACTAGTGGCCAACAGTCATTTTTATTTGCTCATATAAATATTAATTCATGTTCATGATTTTAAATGCCTATAGCAAAAATTGCCCTCAGCATCTTTGATGAAAGAATTGTGAGAGAATGATTAGATTGTGAATTTAATCTTTCATTCCTTCAGGACTATAATTCAATGATTCTGGAGACAAATATAATATGACGTCATTCTTTCAAGTGTGAACTGCTGGTCTGCATAGTGCTGATCTTCTGTACAAGTCTTACACAGTAAACAAACTATAAAATCTTTTTATAAAGCGGATGGACTATACACTGCCTTCTTTTTGTGGAATAAAATAATAGGGCATTTATTTTATCTTATTTTTCAGTGAGGTTGTTTTCAAGGCACAGTATTTTAAGAGGCAGTAAGCTTCTGTATGCATTCACTGCAGTAGAGGAACTTAGAAAACCATTCGATGCACCCTAAACTTTACACTGGATTTTGGGGGGGGTTTTTGGTTGGTTTTGGGTTTTTTTTAATATATACTATAAGAAGTCTATAGGTGAGAAGAGAAATTTTAAATTGTTCTCTGTCTTTGTAGTCTGGCTGATGTCAATCAGACTGCATTTTTTGTTCTGCTTTGCATAGAGTATCTCATCCCCCGTCCCACTGAGCTGAAGTTATTGATACTGTGCTGAAAAGAAGTGCAAGGGAGAGGGTACTTCTGTTGAAATTTCATGACCAGTTTCAAATTAGGGACTAGCAGGTAGAAAGATTCAAGAAGCGAAGTCAAAGAAAGGCAGGCGCTTAACCAGCCCCAAGGATTTGGTCTTCCTTCCTCTAAGACTCAGTGGAAATGATGCTATAAATCCAGGCTCTTTCTGCCATGCCTATTTAAACTGTAAGCTCTGGCACTTAATCTTTTGGTGGTGGCCTTTCTATCTGCTACTGTAAGTAAACAGACACAGTATCTTATGCTGCTGCTATTACTATTTTGGGATTTTAAAGAAGAAAAAAAAATCTTTAGTGCCACTGCTACGGTAATTATTTTTTGTATTATAAAATTTTAGCCCACAAAAATTGAAATGGATATCTGGTTCCTGCAAGTTAACTTGAAGTTCCAAACTGGAATTTTTGTCAATTTCAGTGAACTCTGATGACTTACCAAAGATATCAATCATCTGATTGCCTCATGCTGAGAAGAATTATGTTATGAGTTATAAAATTTTATTTGGTTTTATGAGTGTCAATAATAAATGACAAAAGAAAGTGTCCTAAGTTATCTTACCAAGGAAGGTCCAAATCAGCCTTTAGAAGAAGAAAGCATTGGTGCTCACTATAAAAAATGAGAAGACAGGTGTTGAGTTCAGCAGACTCCAATCAGGCCATCATTATTACCTGAGCAAGGTGATAGATCAATGGCACCAGGTTCACTTAAACAACAACAAACCTCCAGAGACATTTTGCTAAAGTTTGCATATCATTTTCAGACATTTGAAAGTGGGATTTTGGCTTCTAAAGCAAAAAAAAAAAGAAAAATTTGAAAACATTATTCCTAGTTCTTAAACTGTTGAACTTAGCCGTATTGTTAATTGTATATTAGAGGTACTCAAAAAGACGAACCTAAGTGGTTTATTATACAAATGTAGGCTAGAAGTCTATTGCAGAGCCAAGATTTGGATTTAGATATCCTTTAAAAAAAATTATTTAACACAAACTGGCCTCCACATTCTTAACCAGTTCTTTTATTAAAATACACATATGTGTATAAAACATATGGTTTGTGTTCTGTAGTATTGACAGGTTATTTGTGTTTCTAGTAAACAGTCAAGAGGCCTAACACTAAAATCCTTACGTACAGATATTTCCTAATGCTTGAATTTGATTATGTCACTTTTTATATAGTTTAAAATGATCTACAGTCTAGTTCCTGAGGCTTGTTGAAGCTTGCAGCACAGTCTTCAAAGACTGAAATAGCATTAAAAAGAAACCAAGTACAGAAGTATCTGAAAGTTTTCTCTGAATAGAAAAAAAAATTTCCAAATGTCATTTCTTGCTGTGAAGATCAACTTTTCTCTGAGCAACAGTTTCAAATTATTTACTAGTTTATCTGTAATTGATGTAAAACACTGCCAAGCAATCAGTTCTTCAGTGTCTTCTTGGTATCCCCAAGCAGAGTTTGCTGTGAGCAAGAGGCCTTTTTCTGTCTTAAAAAGCCACTTCTTCAAATGTTAACAGTAAAATTAAAATAATATTGGTTTTTAATTTCTTTTTACATAAATGAAAACTTTACAAGTCCTTCTTTTCACAAGTTTTCTAGTAAGCTGCCATGTTATTTTTGCTGATATGATAGCTATATTCGGTGCTGAACATCACTGTTGTCAAATGTACTGATAATTCCTCTGATGTCAGTGACAGAAAGATTGTGTCTTGTCGGTAAGGAAAGCAGATGCCTTGGGCATGTTGAAACTGAGAAATTAGATTCCCCTAGGAGAGCAACCATGTGAGAACTCTGAGCAGTTACCTCCCAAGTAAGAATTGGTGAACTGATTTATAAAAAATGAGAACTGACACCTTTGCTTAAAGCTAGAGTCAAGCATGCAGAATAGTTTGCGGAAGTGCATGTGCATTTTTTTTTCAGTTGTGTTCTTCTGTTTATGTTCTTATGTTTTCCTCTAGACAGGTTTAGCATGGACATGTATCAGGGAAGAGGGTCTTAGTATGGAGCTTCAGATACAGATAGATTAAAGGTATAAGTGACCTTAAGTTCACTGTTGTGTTTCTGTACCAAGAAATCTAATTAAATATGCAAGTGTTTACTGCTTTACTGATCCACCAAGCTTTCTTAGATCCCTTTCAAATATTTTCCAAAATAGACTTAATGATTCAGGAGTTGCTTGAAGATGCTGGATACTCTGGTTCTGATCCAGCAAAGTCCCGGAGGCGGATGCAGCTTTCGGCTGCCCCCTGGGATAATTTGCAAACCAGAGCTGAGTGTGTGCTGAGGGGCTTTGCTGGAGCAGATGCTGGGGCACTTGGCAGAATGAGGCTGCCAGGGTCATTGCTCCATTAGTGCAAGAGGGAAAGAGCTACTGGGGGCTGTGCATCCTCTTCACCTATTGTTTGGTCCAAAACCAGATTAAAGACAGATTCCTCCTCTGTTATCTACCCTGTGGACTTCCACTTTTCCTGCTAAGTCTATCCATTTCCAGCACTGCACAGATCTATTTGAATAGAATTAATTTAATTTAAGCTTATTGACATCTCTTATTTTCACACTAGAGTGACTCAGTGGTATAAAAGATGAAAACACATAGATTCTTCTTCTTAACTTACAGATAGCAACCAAAGGATGGTTCTAATTTAAAAGTAAACATTTTAATAAAAAGCACTGCTGGCTAGAGACAGTATATTTACTGGGGTGGATCAACATTTTAAGCACTTTCAGAAAAGTGAGGAATATTTGTTTAAAGGTAGCATCCAAAAGAAGAGATGGAAGTACATGCCAGATGTAGTGTGATGTTCCAGACTTAGGGGCGGATTAGGAAAAATATAAAGAATTGGAAAAGGAAAGAAATTAAGCCCATGGAGAAGGCAGAGATTATCCCATAACTACATTATCTTTCATATATGAGCAATGGGAAGACTATTCAAAGCAGGAGAATGTAAAAAAGAACTTTCCCAAGAAAATAATATATTTAGGAAATAGCATTATGCTGGGTAAAACATTGGCTAGAAATAAATCTGTTTTGGTGATGAATATTAATTTACTATTATTATTCTACAATTTAGAGTGAAAGTTGTTTCTTATGTTCTGTTTCACAGATTTTGAAAATGAACATCAGAATAGTTTTTTTCCGTGGCTTGATGTGTTTCTACATACCCGCACAGTACTTGATCCAAAGAACATCTGTTTTATCAGCTGTAGAGCAGGACTGTATGTTCTTGTGAAAAATACGGCTTCAGAGATAGTTCCATAAGTAACTGCTGAATTCAACTATGGAAAGTGTCTCTGTCATGGTTTAACCCCAGTAGGCATCTAAGCCTCACCCAGCCTCAGTGGGATGGGGAAGAGAATCAGAAGGGTAAAATGAAAAAACTCATGGGTTGAGATAAAGACAGTTTAATAGGTAAAGCAAAAGTTGCGTGCACAAGCAAAGCAAAATAAGGAATTCATTCACTACGTCCCATCAGCAGGCAGAGATGTTCAGCCATTTCCAGGAAAGCAGGGCTTCATCATGCCTAACAGTTACTTGGGAAGACAAACGCCATAACTCTGAATGTCCCCCAAATGACCAAAGGGATATTCCATACCATATGACGTCATGCTCAGCAATAAAAGCTGGAGGAAGAAGAAGGAAATCCAGATGGGTGCACGGTGCCTGATAAGTAGCGTATGGTGCAACGGTTGGTATAATGCAGGAATCTGGTTCATAAGAGGGCATGGCTAACCTTGGTGCAGCAGCAGCAGCTCTTGCCCCTCTCTAGGGTACTCCTTCAAACTTTGGAGGTTCCCCATCCCAGCGCAGGTATGGTTCAGTTGCTCTGTTTGTGCAGAAGTTACTGGAGATCAGTAGTTTATAGTCAGATTTATGAAGGCAAAACTGGCACCAATTTCATCTTTTCTTGCTATGCCAGGCTGTAGATCCCTGAGGTTGTGACTGCAGAATACCTAAATAAAGAACTCAGACAGGAATGGGGCAAGCAGCTGCAACAGAAACCACAACAACCACGTGTGACTCAAGAATCTTAATTTTTTCTCATTATGAAGCATGTGTTCCTACAACTAAAGAAAGGTTTTCTCCCTGCTGTTTTTTTATTTCTTTTTATTTATTTTTTTATTTCTTCTTTTTTTTTTTTTTAAATGAATAACTAGAGGAACACAAAAAAAGATTCTTGAAATACTGTGAGTGAGAGGTGAAACCAGAAGAAAGTGCTATCTGTACAATGCATTTTAAGGATTTTAAGGACTGGCTTCAACTTGCCTCAGCTTTTCAGGAAAATGAGAATATGCATGTTCCTATCTACGATGCCCACAAAACTGCAGAGCTTTGAAGCCTCTCTCTTTTGCCACTGCTAATACATTTTGTTAAATTTGTTCTGTTAAAAAAGAAAAATCGTGTTGAGAAGTATACCCTGAAGGTGAGCATGATGTGCAGTTGGAGCAAATGAAGGCAGATCTTGTTCCATGTTTGTGTGTTATTTAAAATAACGCATGATTAATTCTTTTGCATCTCGTATCTGAGATAACTAAGGTTCCGCAAGGAGAGGAGTAGGTGGAAGCAGGCAATTAAACCAGTGGTTGGAAAGTCCATAATAAACCATAAAACCTTCAGGTCAACAGCAAGACAGCTATGTTGAAAACAAGTATCTGTGCTTGCCCAAGTTCTACCTTTGTAGTGGGAGTTTCATTTGGACTTTGTCTCTCAACGGACAAGGGAGGTGGAAATAAGGAGTCACTACCAGTTCCACCTGGAGCTTGTAAGATCTCTGGTGTCTGTGTACAATGAAGCATTGATTAAGCCAATAATTACTTCCTGTTTTTTCATCTCTCTTTGTACCAAACTCCTGCATAGATCTATGGAACAGCATAAGGTGCTTTAACTACTATGGCCCTTTACAACTCTTTTTTTCTAGGATATATCTTTTTCTGGATGTTTTTCTGTTCAGTTTTTCCCATTCAGTAGAGTCTCTGGGGAAAAAGCCTGAAGTATTCAGCTTCTTGAAATTTGAAATATGTAATGGAATGATGTAAAAACTGGTTTAATGTTATCTGTAAAGAATTGTCACAAGACAATTGGCTGAAGTTCTTGACTGCTGCAGAATGGAAGTTTGTTTCTAGAGCAGAGCAATTTCCACCTGCTTTGCTGCAGGAAATGAATCCCCCTAAACTAATCATGGTTCCTGTGATCAGGACCAACAGTCTTTTCTCTTTATCTATGCTAATTTGAACTGGCTGTAGCTAGGAACCAGTTTTCAGCAGCTTATTGTACTACTGAGTCATGACAGCCTAAGTTGTGATTGACAATAGCCAGTTTCCAGGTGCAGCTTCAGCTATGCATGAGAAGGCAAAATACGTCTTTGTCGCCTTCTTTCTTCAAGCCCTGCTGGCTAAGAGTTACAGGAATTCTTGGCTGAACTTTCTTTACCAACCTCTCTGCAGTTCAGCTCTTCCCTAATATCTGACCCATCCTCAAGCCCATTCCCTCTCTCTGTTGGCCCTTGTAACCAGGATTCCAGGAACTTTATGTGCTGTGAAGCAGAGGCTGCTTTATTTTACTTCACTTCACAGTCTCAATTGCCCCTACTGAAGACAGACATGCTCCCCTTCTCTGTCAACTGCTGTAATTGGGCATCTAATGGTCAGAGATAATATCACTGGGAAAATCCTTAGGCAAAAAGATCAACAGTCTGTCTCAGTCAGGAAGTAACTCACTGCTTTTGCTGTTATTCACCATAATTGCCTCAGCCTGTTGGTCTGTGACAACCTGTTCCAGGAACAACATTGCTATCTGGAAACATTATTATTAGCCCTGGAGATGTCAGATGCCTTCTCCAAGTGTACAGGGGCAGATATGCACAGAAGCAAACTGAAGGGCAGAGAGTTAAACAGGAATTTAACTTCCATACTTAGTGGAGTAGGAGAGCTGATTCTCTTGGCAGCCCCTATTAGAGACCCTTCATCCTTCTCCTTTCTCTTATTTTTAAGAGAAAAAAACAAAAATCCAAATCACATTGGTAAACTATAGAGAGAGATGGTTAAAATGGTCTAGTCACATTTTTCTCCAAAGCAGCGGCTGAAATATTTGTGTTTCATGAAAATTTTAAGGGATCTGTTTTGTACTGAAGCTATGAGCCATTGCTTAGTAATGAATGCAATCAATAATGCATGTATTGACAGAACATATGAAAGTGGACGTACCTGCGGATAAATTCAGCATGGACATTTACAGCTGGAGAGCTATCTTTGCAAACTCTTCCTGAGGTCTTCTTCACAATAAATCAGGGCATGTGGGCTTCTTATTCAGTTTAAGCCTGAGAACAAAATGTTTTGTGAATTGTGTAATGGGGGGTTTTTTTAGTTTTGTTTTTAAGCACAGGTAATCACATCTGTGGGAGCCTCTTAGCCATATACAGTCTCACAGGTTTCACCACTGGCTCAGATAGATACAGCAATATTAAACTTTGCCAAATCACAAAAGGCCTAAGTATGACAGAATAAGGCAGGAGAATATTGATTTGCCTTAGGCATTTTGTTTAAACTCCTGCAGTAGGCAGTACTTAGAGCATTTGAGGATTTTAAATGTTGTCATTCAAAATATAGTGTATTTTGACTTTATCATGAGAAAGAAAGGATTTTTTTTTGTGGGTCTTTTGTGCAGGGGAAGGAAAGGGAAAGGAAGGGAAGGGAGGGAAGGGAAGGGAAGGGAATGAGAGATCTGTATGCTATAAGTTTTTTCAAAATTATCTTTGGAAGGAGATCTTATTATGACCATAGTCTCTGCTTAATGACTATATACCCTCTGTCTCATTGGTCAGCATTATTTCTCTGTTATTTAATATTGAGATCTTCTTTCCTGTCTTTTTTTTTTTTTTCCTGGCTCAGCAGACTAGAACTGGGAGCATTTTTTCCTAATTACAGAAAACTACGGATCTTTCTGATAAAAAGTGTTTTCATTTGAGGATTGCTTCTATAATCATTGCTCTCAAACACAACTAGCCCATAAAATATTTTGACAGGATATTTCCTCGGTGTCCTGGTTTTGGCTGGGTTAGAGTTAATTTTCTTCCTAGTAGCTGGCACAGTGCTGTGCTTTGGATTTAGTATGAGAAGAATGCTGATAACACACTGATGGTTTAGTTGTTGCTAAGTAGTGCTGACACTGGTCAAGGACTTCCTTTTTCAGCTTCCCATGCTCTGCCAGGTGCACAAGAAACTGAGAGAGGGCACNTATTATTATTATTTTATTTCAATTATTAAACTGTTCTTATCTCAACCCGCGGGTTTTCTTACTCTTGCCCTTCCGATTCTCTCCCCCATCCCACCGTGGGGGGAGGGGAGGGTGAGCGAGCGGCTGTGTGGTGCTTGGTTGCTGACTGGCGCTAAACCGCGACACTCAGCTACTTTATTTCTTAGTGTTCAACAAGGCTTTTGAATTTGCTACTATTTGTTGATTGTATCAGTGTTCCTGAGTTAAATTTAATAAGATCTTTGGAATTTTAAAATTCAACATAATTTTCTGGATAGTTTAGGATATTTTTAAAGAAATATTTAAAGGTCATTTGGAATTATATTAGAAGTGTAATCCTAGATTGCTTTTAGGAAAGAAGAAGGCAACATCAAATAATTTCAGAATCTTGATCGCATCTTAAAATTATTAGCCTCCCAGACCTATATACCAAAGTCACGTTCGTAGGTGTTAGTTTCCCTGCCAAGGTTTACCTTTCAGTTGGAAAGGGTTATTATTTACTGTGTTTGATGCGCTTGTTTTTAAAGATGACACCATGGTCATTGCCTTTTGGCCATTCAAGAAAATATAAAGGCGCAGCAAAAATGTACCAGAAGCTTCTTTCTTCATGTCTATGAAGAAATGTGTAGTAACTAACATCTCTGCTGTATGTTGTAGCTGAAGATACTAAAATAAAGCTTTAACTGGGACAAATCTCACGGTCTGTATTCAGGCAGAAATCCTGAGCCAAAATTTAAGCATCTACAGTTGTAATTTTTTGAGACACTACCTTTTTTGTAACTGCTGTTGTCTTTTTAGGCAGTAATTTCAGACAGTAATTGCCATTGCCTTTTTTGCTTTTGTGTGAAGCAAAATGTAAATGAAAAAAAAAAAAGGAAGAAAAAAAAAGAGCAGATCAGTGCAAAGATCAGAGCAAGGTGGAGGACTTGAGAGAATAGGTTTAGAGTCCAAATATGGATTGTCATGACAACATCAAGAAATATAAAAATGTTATTGATGAACAGGCATGCTGAACCAAGCTCCAGGGTGAACAGTAAGAACTTAAATATCAGAATCCTTTCCCTGAGGTAAATATTTTTATTCCAGGAAAGTCAAGCACACCATTATTTTGTTATTATTGTGCTACAACCAAAATCTAATACAAATTTAATAGGCAACCAGTTTTTATAATTTTTAATACAATTTATTGGCTGTTTCAATTGTACCAGGTATCAAACTGCTGCTTATTGACTATCTTGCAAAGATTTGATAGTAAATGTACTGGTTAGTGGTGCCAGTGGTCCCACTGAAATTAATTCTTATTAAAAAAAAAAAAGTAAAGTGAAGAATAATTCATATGGAAGTGGTAGAAATCTAAAATTCCTAGGAGAATTCCACAGGAGTAAACATTTTGTTTGGTACTAAATGCAGGATCAAGCAGAAAAAAAGGTCTTATTTCTGTCTCTCATAATACTCACTTTAAACAAGCACTTTAACTTCCCTGTGGAAATAAAATGTTATAACCTCAATACTGAGAAGTTTCTTAAAGACATACGGCATTAGACACAGCAAAATAATCTTGTTTCTTTTAAGAAAATGTAGAGGTTTTTCTGTTTAAGAGAAGTGGCTTCTTTCTATAGAAAACATGTTTCAGTTTAGACTACACTTAACAGTATTTGAACTGGCCTTCAGGCACTTAAGACTTCAGTAGTGCCACAAAGGATTGTCTAATTTAACAAACATGTTAAGCATAATTCACCACTGTTTCTGATAATAAAGTGGAATTTTCTGTTTACACTGGTTTGAGGTCTGCCTAAGTTAGATGGCATACTGGGGAGGAAGGGGGGAGGAGAGGATAAAAATAACTAATTCCTCCCTACAATATTGTTTCTTTGTCTTACAGAGCATAAGTACAGCGACTGCCTCTTGCAAGGTGAGCTTCTGCATGTGTCCCAACCTGAACGATGCTGTACCTGCCTGCACTCAGGAGTGAGAAGTGGGCTGGAAGTGCAGTGAGAGCCACGTGGGTGCATATGTATTCTCATCTTATTTCCAAACTACTGGTTAAGCTGTAACAGGAGCAGCAAACGGTACTGATGCAAGTAGGTGGGGTGAGGACTATTATCTATATAAAGATAAGTATGTGCATATTTGCAGTTGGTTCTTGTACAGGACCATGAAGACAGCTCATGCTTTTGTAACTTTCCTCTTGCCATGGACTAGAAGCAAATAAGTGGTCACTCAGTGGAACTCAGCTGCTGGTGACTCAATGGGACACAATGGCTCCATCCTTTCTTGTCCCAAGCTACAGACCTGGGAGACAAGGCCAATAAAAGAGATCACACAGCAAGGCAGTGGCAAAAGCAATATCACACCAGAGCTTCCTGCCTCCTAATATATATTTCTAGATTATTTAAAACTGGGAATACTAGGCTTTTTTTTATGTATGAAACAGATGGGGAGGGAGAGAGGGAGAGAGAGAGCAAGCCAGCCATAGCAATTTTTGGAAGGATCTCTTATAAATTATGGATTTAGTGTTAACATTTCATGCACAGTAGAATAGAATGGGAAGTGGCCATTAGAAAGTATGCTGAAATACATGGAACAAACAAGTGTACACAGTAAAAGATTACCTATTGAAATGCTGCTGACACAGGAAAGGGAAAAAGGGAAAGGGGATTAGATGGGAATTACATTAATAAGAACCTGTAGCAGCTAATTGAGATGACACAGGAATAATAACTGAGGAGAAGCCAAGACAGAAGCACCACAGTGCCACAGTAGTTTATTAACATATGGGAGAGAATTTGCCTGAGCTGTTAAGTTCCACTTGTAGTAAATTCCAAGGGCAGTGAATCCTCAATTAATTTTTCCATAAAGCCTTAGAGGTGCTTCAGGGCTTGTCCAGATCATTAGGATTGCTTTACAGACCCATAACAAAAAGATTATGAAGAAGACAGTTTTCCAAGTAATCCAAGACAAATTCAGTGCCAGATCAGGCAAGAGCTGAATATTAATTGACCCTAAGCACCAAAAGAATTGATTATTTTCCTCCTTCCATCTCAGAAGCAGGTCCAACATCATAAATGCTTTAAGAACACAGTTTTTTGCTTTTCTGACCATAAAAAAGTAACATGTTCAACTATGAGCACTTAGACGGACAGCAATAATAATGCATGTTCAAATGGAAACAACGTGCATTTTCTCTCTCCATGTACAATTGCATTTTGCACAGGCTAACATGTTTAAGTATCTTGTTATATGTGTAATAAGTCATGTAAGTGTTCACCACTGACTGATCCTAGGCTATGTATGCTGCTGTTTGTCTGCTACATTATAAAGCGACAGAACAATTATTACTTTGAATAGCCCTAGGACATCTAGTGTGCCACAGCTAATGACACAAACACACAACTGAGACTTGTAGGAATACTCTGCGTTATTATTTTAAGTTATGGTCCAGAGGAAAGACTTCAGAAGAATTTAAGGTTTGTCTGATGTGACCTTTTAAAAAGCAGTGACCTTTGTTACATATGGAGAGTATTCACAGTTTTCCAATACGTTCTCTTCTATTTAAGGCAAAAGCATGCCTTTCACAGTTCTAGGGTACCCTACAAATGCTCCAGGCTCAATGGTTTCAATACTTCTCTTGTCCATGGATGTTCTCTTTTTAGTTATAAATAGCATCCATATCATCTTGATCGCTCTCTTGATGTCATCTTCATGTTTTACCACACTATGTATTGTGAGTGTATTTTCCCTTCCTCAGTCCTTAGGCAAGACCTAGTGAACTCTTGGTATTTTCTGGTGAAGAGAATGGAATTAAACATTGGTGCCAGCATAGTAAGAGCTTGTATCCTATTTCTTTAACACAAGGAAACACATTTCTTTAACTACAGGAAACCTTCCCAAACATTAACTGCTCATGGTATTTATGCAAATCTCTACAGCCTGCAAAGTGCAAGTAGCCTACATCTAACACCTGGGTTGGAAGGCTCCTGAAGTTCAGAATAATCTGCCTCAGCCCCACTCCTCCACTCCTTGTTCGCTAGAGCTCCCTCCTATTTCAAACAGAAAATCAGAGCAAAAAATGCACAAAACTTATTTTAGCAGATACTGCTCTTAATGAGTGACATTGCTGCTTGCCTTGTTTTTTGGTACAATGGAGTAAGGCTGCATGTGCTTTCCACCTACAGCAAAGGAAAGCAGCCGTCACAGAGCTGCTGTTCTCCTTCCATTGTGCATTGGAGAGCAGGGTAGACAGGGCCTCCTACTCTTGCCTTCCTTTGGTGCTCCTGGAGAAAGATGGTCTGCAGGAAGAGGGAAGGAGACAGCAAGCAAAGCTTTTCATTTCCAGTGATTGTTCACATCCGTACCATTTGCTCAGGGCTCATAGCAAAGTTACAACTGCAGCCTGACTTGAGAAGATCTTACCATATCTCAGTCAGAACATGCTACTAAGATTTAAAGCCGAAGTGGAAAAGGTAAGGTAATTCAGCATATGATGGGCAGATGAAAAGTTAGAATTTCTCAAGAAAACAGATTTTCAGTTTTGGAAACTTATAAGCTGATATTAAATGATCAACTCCTTGTAATTTGTAGAATGAAGTTTCCAGCATCATGTTCCGGTTCTATCTCACAGTTCAGTTTCCATATGGTATAATTAACTATAAACATCTCTTTAGATGAATAGTACTGGCAACAAACATTTCTGTTGAATATTCAAGGAAAACAAACAGAAATGATGAGAAGACAAAGGAATATTAAAAGAAAAGGCACATAAATCAGTAATCATGGAAGTTGTTGGGGGTTTTCCACTCGTATTTACCAAAGTCTTAACTATACTCCCTTTAACTTTTCTGTCATGGCAATATTTCATTACCAGCTGAACCTGGGCAAGGCTCAGTGAACCACTGGAGAAAATTGACTATTTGTTTTTAAGCTTGCAAAGCTCACAGAACACAGGTTGAATTTCTGGATATTCATTTTTGTTCTGAAATTTGAGGGTTTTTTGGAAACTTAGTAAAATGTCAGAAAGAGCTGCTATTGGTTGTTTTTCCCCAGCTTTCTTGTTGTTCAATCAAAACCAAAAGCACAGTACTTTTGAAATTAAAGCATATTATGTTTTTTTATGGTAAATTTTTTCTTGTATGACAGAAAATCAGCAAAATGCATAATGCGTGTACTACATTTTAATATATTTGCACTATTTTTACCAATAGTAAAAATTATATTCACACGTTTCTAATTGTAGTGTACCTAAATCAAGTGTAATCTGTCTTTTTCTTTTCCTGTGTACTTCGTAAGAAAATGCAATTGTGAACTTCAAACTGTTTCGTATAACCTAATGTAAGCATGCAGAGAATGAATTAATGAAAGCATCATTTTGATTTTATGCATGAATATAATCTTCTAGTATTTGCTTTTGTGCTCTACATCGAGTCAAAGAGTCATGGTTATCTTCTTCTTGATAGCTATGAAGCATGCATGTTATCACATTAATTTCTAATGCAATCCAATCCTGATTTTAGGTCCTGTTATCCTTATTTGTATCCATAGGGCCAAGGTTTTATACCTAATCTTACAGACTATGTGGTTATACAATCTGTGGAGAAAGCCACATGAGCTGGGAAGAAAGAGATCATTCCTTTCTGCAATCCAGTTGCCATTACTGCATGCAGGTCCTGTGGCTGCTACAGAAAATAGGCATTTACTCTGTGTAGATGTGGACTTTCCAGTCATGATACTACTCTAAAAACTTACCTACTTGTCTCCTGGCTCTCCAGATCACAGAACTAGAGGCCTCTCTAGTTTTGAAAGCAGGACAGATTTTCACCAAAATCTCTCAGTAAGGAAGGTAAACATTTTGAATTGAAAATGGGTTGAAATACATTTTTCTTACTGTCGCAAAATCAGTTCATGTAACTAGCTCTTCTTGATATTCCCTGTACAAGGAAGATACTGAATTATCAGTGAGTTGTGATTTGTTCTGAGGCTTTGTAAGTAACAGAGGTTACAAACTCATGAAAACAGCACTAAGGAAAATAGAAATCCAAATCAAAGTCAGGCACTTAAATTATACTCTAAGCTTTATGGGTGGTCCTTTATGGGTAGAGGTTTTTTTGGCACATACCAACTTATGTTGTCTTTTCCTGCCTTTATTTCTGTATATGTATTCATATATAAACATACATATATGCATACATACATCGGCAGTAATCAGCGAGCTGACCCACAAAATGATATAAATAATACCAGCACTTTGTTAGACATGGACTACTGTAACTTTTACAGCTCCATTTTGACTACACAGTTGAAGAATACTGAGAGACTCCATGTNNNNCAAAAATAAACATATCCAGATGACGGAAGCCACTTTATCCTCAGGGTAATGGATCTCTGTATTAAATACAGTAACATATGTATAATAACACATATGGAATATGATATTTGCAGAACCATTTACAGAGCACTGTGTACAGGTGTGCAAGGAAGATATAAATACCTCAGTCTTGATAGATGAACTCTTACAGAAACAAGGCCGCAGTTATTGCCTCTGCCGTGTGTCTGTTTGTATGTGTAAACACACTGGGGAAGGAGGATATTCACATCTGAACTAATTGTAAGCTTGCCAAAAATGTTCTTTGGGAATTCAGATTTAATTGCTTTCTTGAACTCCTGTATAAGGAGTTGTTCTCACCTTGTTCCCTGTGTATTGTTGCTGTTAACTATTAATGGGAGTCCCGCACCTAGAGCGCAGGGAAAGCATCAGTTCACCTCTCTTCAGGCACCTTCTGCTCCTGCTGGAAGCACCATTCCTTTGGATACAGATTCTCGGCTTGTTTCTGGATATGTGCTCACTTCTTACCCAAGCAAAGCCCCGCTCAAAGAGTTCTGGTGATTTTAATTGCTCACTCTTCATGTTGCTATGACTGCGTCATCTTTATATTTGAACTGCTGTACTTCTGTGAAAAGTGACTATGTAAAAATAGCGCTGCCTAACTCAGCTCTGCTCCCTCTAGGTATTTGGAGCTGCTGGCCAACATAAAGATACTTTTAGTTTTACTCCTTTTAGGCCTGCAGAATCAACACAGGTATGACTGCGGTCTGAGAGAATGTATTTATTCCATAGATCGACTCAAAAAGTTTCAGATGTTTTTCACTTAAGGCATTTCCATCACAACTGAAAACAAAGAGAGTAAGTCTTCTTTGATCAAGAATGGAGTATGGAACTACTCTGAATGACCATACATTGATATACTGTACCAACGCTAAAATTGCACTTAGCTTCTCCTTGCTCCCTACTGCGTGATTACTTACAGCTTGATGGCTCAGATAATGTTTTATTACCTTTGGGTTTATTATTGGGTATAT